>JAOTRH010209873.1:0-41839 GCA_034768845.1 Heliamphora exappendiculata | reverse complement strand
AGATATATATATATATATATATATATATATATTACAGAAATGAGAGAGCCACCACCGCCGCCCGTGGTGGATGACTGGCGGTGATGGATTTTAGAGGTGGTGGTGGATGACTTGCAGTTTTGGGTGGCGGTAGTTTTTGGTGGGTTTGGGGCAGTAATGGTTTTGGGGGTAGTTTTCAGGTGATTTTGGTAGTTTTCGTTAAGTAGTAACGAAAATTTAACAGTTAGACTAATTTGATACAAAAACTAAACCCGATGGGAGGTTAGTGACATTTCAAAAATCACAAGAAAGGTAATTGATATTTTCGTGAATCTCAAGGGAGGTCAGTATAATTTACCCTATTAATAATTGTTCAAACCCCACAGAATTAATCACAAATTTTTATTCCGGTGTCCCAACACACACCAACCACACATAACATAATATATTATCATCAGAAATTATTTTCGGTGATTTAGTTATGTTAAAATAATTAATATTAAAATAAAAACGTACCAGGTTTCCACAATCTCCCTTCCTTAGGGAATTTCATCCCCGAAATTCGACGCTAGATCTCATGTCAACAGTCGTCCCAATAATTATCAACGATCTCCAAAACATGTATACAAGAAATAAACATAGCTCACACCAAATGTGACCAATTCAAAACGATCTCCAACATAAAACAAAACTAATTCCCATCCAAAACAAGTTTCAAACACTTTCCACTTTTGTTCATATGGACAAAAACTCCCATTAGAATTTGCTGCAAATTAGCTTATTCTCATTTCAACATGTACATTGTAGACTACTTTTGTAACCCAAACACACCATTAGTTTGCCCTTCCATTGCTTACATTCAAATACTTGATCATTCATGGTACTCGTACTAACCAGCTATCCTTAAAATGCGATTAAATTTTATCGTACACAAGATTATCAGCCCTAATTACTATGATTATACCACTCTTACACTCAGTGCTCACACTCAAACCCTATGGATAAGCTGAAGTTGAATCCTCAACTACGTAAACATCATCAGCACTTCTATTGTTTGAGCACAAGAACGATTGTATACACCTTTAGATCCAATAATATTCCTTTGCCAATCCTAAGCCATCAAATCATTAAGGTACATTATTCAACTCCACAACCCCCTGATTCACCTCTAAGTGTTGGGATGACATGACCATATTTACGCCCCAGATCAAATCACAAACAATTTATACCCTAAAGACACCGCTCAAGATCATTTTACACGAGAAAGTTAACAAAAGGGTACCACCACCACCATACAACTCAACTATAACAAGTTTCCAAAGGGTCCAAAACATCCACTCTACCTAATCATAAGATTATTAGCAATGTAGCTCACCTCATGATAATAGTATACCACGCTAAGGGTTCCCAGCAAAAGGCCTAATAATCATCCATACCTTTGTAGTACCGGGATAAAACTATTACAACACTAAAATACAATAGATAACTAACACCAACACTAACTCATTAAATTACCTAAGCATGCGAACAAGTTCTATCACGTAAGAGGGTGATCAACTCTTAACTCATGAGTTTAAATTCTTAGGGTTCAACAAACACCGGGTCGCATACCCACGACCCATTCCACAACCTTGGCTACAGTCTCGCTCCAACCTTATAGTTATAACTTCTATATCGTAGGAATTATAAACTTATCAATGTAAAATTCAATCTAATATTTTCTTCCCAAAGCATATTTATATACTTTCTTCTAACACTTGACATTCGAAAATCACCTAACACATATGTCACAATCAAAGAATATCACACCAATAAGCATTCAAACACTGAGGAGAACCTTTAGAAATGACACGCCAATCTAGGTAACTAATCCAGATTTTTTATAGAAAGAATGTTGGCCAAACGTTTTTGTATTTCAAACTCCAGAATAGTTAACCGAACGACCGAAGGCAAGTCACATCATCCTTAAGATTCAACCTCCATACCCAAATAAACACATAGTATACGTAAGTCAATTTCAATCACAATCCCATTCAAGCACACAAAGAATGTCGTGTAATGACACACACCAACAAATAATTCTCACGTAACAACATCATTGCTATCCACGGCTCCTAAGTATTCAAACCTAAAGCTCTGATAGTATTCTGTCATGCTTCCAAAATTGAGGCATGTGAACCAACCACGTTAACCCAATATAGTAAGTCAATTTATTGAAACTCTATTAAAATTCGATTTTAGGCTCAAAAATTCTGTTAAAAAGTTATTTGACTAACTATTGGAGAAAGTAATATTGAACTATATAAAATCAATTTTTCATGGAAACTAACTTTAAATTCATTTTCAAACATCATTTGACTGGAAAGAAATATTCCAAGTGTTAAATTTTTAAAACAATTTCGACAAAATTTTCTTTATTTTTTGGATAAATCCACGGTATAACCGTATAAATAACCTGTTTGCAATTCTAACATCCAAATTCCAAAATCTCATCTCAAAATATCATATGAGGATCATATAATTATATTCATCTAACCAACAAAAAAATCTATAAACCTCAATAAGATTACATGTTCTCATCCTTCCACTTCAATACTCAACATGCATTAAATGTTACAATCAAATTTTCATAGTGAAGTATATTTTCACATAAATCCCATAAATTAACCAAAAAGAGTACACTTAAAATCTTCATTTCTTCACCAACATAATGGTGCACATCAAGATGTCCTTTTAAATCCTTGTGTTCTCTTCTTGACCTGAAACATATTTGTTAAACATTTGTTACACGATGTGAACCGAAACTCGTAGAATAATGACTAAAATTGATTTTAATGCATAGATATATGTGAGGGGCGAGTATGAATACAGTTATGCAAAATCAACGAGAACTCATATACATATGTCATAGTTTCCATCCACTTATGATTAAGTTAAGATGACAATCGTTTCTCATCCATTTTCCATTTAAATGAGTATATTATTCTTTACTCTCCATTTATAAATTTAAAGATTCAAGTATATCACTCATTTTATTTTTACTAGTTGCCAACCAACTCATCTCAATTTATTTTCATTCATCTTATATAGTTTCCTACCAAATTTCTGAGTTCATTTAACTTATTAATTAAGTTTCAAACCGACACCCGATTTTCCTCAATTTTCCTTCAATTTTCACAAGTCACAATTTTTGTAAATATCTCAATAATCTACATTTCTCATAATATCCCAACAATTCATTTTTCTCATCATAATATCTCAACAATTCAAGTCAATGATTTCAATTTGGTACTAACTCTGGGCGACAATTATAAACTCTCATGCAATTACACTCGATTGGATCACCCAAGACCCGATATGTAACCACAAGTTTTATAATTTGCCCCAACAACATCTCAACAATTCAAGTCAATGGTTTCAATTAGATACCAATTTCGAGCGACAATTATAAACTCTCGTGTAATTACATTCGATCGGGCCATCCAAGACCTGATGTGTAACTATAAGTTTTATAATTTGCCCCAACAACTGCACTCCTTTATGATTCTCACATGGAACAAATGGGTTAGGCACCCATGCGCACCTTTACGGAGGATTAACCCAATGGGTAGGGTACCTAATCTTGCACAAGTTTCTAGACTTTTACCACAGGGTTAGTCAAACTCAAATTAATTTTCACATGTTATCTCAATACTTTAATTAAACAATTTCCCACAGAACATAACTTAGCCAAATAATTCAAATAAATAAGTTAAAATCTTCATCCATTAAACTATAGTTTTCGATTCCTTTCGTCGAACCCACTAAATTTTTCGTGACCCAAAATTCAGGGTCACGTGAAAAGCCCACCGAACTACCATTTTTATAAAATGATAGAGTTTTACTGATAAAACAATCATCTAAAATAATATAATCTTTGGAATTTAAAAGAGATACCCAAGGTCCACTCTCAGTACAACATGCATACCTATCTATATATGTATAATATACAGCCTCAAAACTTACAAAACATGTTTTCAGAAATAGGCAACGCGTATATGAATACATGTTTCTATAACAAAAAGAGAAAACTATACAACAGTCTTCCTGCCACCACGGGCATATACAGATTAACTCCATGTGATCATCAACACCTAAAAAAGGTTTTTAACAAATCTCACTACGTAAGTCGAAACCCAATAGAAACAGACTATGATGCAGTAAAGCAGGATATGCAATCACATAGTATAAGTTTAACTCAACCACACGAGTCACAAAACGATTTTATTTCATAAAACTCTAAATTTTTTCATAATCAAAACCAATCATTTAAACAATGCAAATAACGTTTAACAGTTAAACAAAAAACAGTAACCAAAACGTTATTTTTCACTCGGATCACACACTGAGAAAAGAGAAATAAATCCTATGTACCGATTCCGCCACAAATGAATAGAGGTAACAACTATAGACTCCTGCCCATTACTTAATCCCTGAATCATTTAAGACCTGTTAAGTAATGACAAGTTCTATACGGAGCTACCACAATGTAACTACTTAATTTATAAGCCCGAAACCCGAGGATACAAAGAACCCATTACTTAATTTACGGGAATTAACCCGAAGGTACAAAGTACCTACTCTGTGCACATTTCTGAACTTCCACTGAGGGTAAGTCGTGCCAAATATCCGTTATCCTGGCACATCTATAGAAATATTTAAAAACCAACCAGTAGCTCGACTACGAAAATATTTTCACAGTTATACATTAAATATGTATAAAGATCCATCCATTAGCATGGAGATCAAATAAAATATTTCAAAACTGAAACTCAATCCCGAGGGTTAGCTCCAAGCCTCCAAAATATAATTTGTTGAGATTTTTATAAATCCACCGTTTTCAAAATCACCCATTGAAAACCAGATATATCCATAAGTCATATGATGTAATAAACCAAGAAAAGCGTAAAATATGCTTTTTATCCAAAAAATTTAAATATAAATATGACATATAATGCATTTTTAACTGGTAAAAAAGTATATAATTGCACGTAGCACCCTTTAAAGACAGCATAGTCTAGGATCCTACGTCGGTGAGTCAAAACTCGAAACCTCAAAATCCAAATCTTGTCAAAATGAGAATATGACCGGATGGATGCGAAGCTAACAGCGTGAATAACAAGGATCCACAAGCTAATCGTAAAAAACTAGGCTCGGGCACCACAAAATTCTAGAGAGAAGATAGAGAGTTTGGAAGAAAATGGAGTTTTGAAATCAAAACAGGTGCTAGAATACTTATAAGCTCGGCCAAACAGTGCATTCAGTTGACTAAATGGCGCAAATCAATCGATTGAAAGAGTTTTGCATCTCAAAAACTCTTCTGCCGACATCACTCAATCGACTGAATCCTAATCTAGTCAACTGGATTCACCTCCCAGTTGATTGGGGAAACCCATCCAGTCGACCGAACTGCTGGGAAACTCCAGAACATGTTTTTCAACTCTAAGACCAACCAAACAAATTTTAACGAAACCCGAGATAGCATAAAACACATTTACACATGCTGCTTTACAACAATGAAGCATAAACCATTCATCGAGGATATACATATGATGAAAAGAAACACATGAAACATGTATATATCATATAATGAAATGAAATTGGGTCTCACAACTCTCCCCCCCTTAAGAAATTTTGCCCCCAAAATTCTCTACAAGGCTATAAGGAAAACAACTCTGGGTATCTAACACGAATTCCATACTCAAGCTCCCAAGTCGCTTCCTCAACCCCGTGATGAAGCTAAAGAACCTTGACATAAGCAATGGTTCTCTCTGTCAACACTTGCTCCTTCATGTCTATAATCTTCACTAGATGCTCCTCATATGTGACATCCTCATCAACTTGCAGCTCAGCCTAATCTAGAACATGTGAAGGGTCAGGCTCATACATCCAAAGCATAGAAACGTGAAACACGTTGTGCACATACGCCAACTGAGGTGGTAAAGCCAGATGGTATGCTACCTCCCCAATCTTATCAAAGATCTCAAACGGTCCAATAAAACATGGTGATAGCTTATCGCTACAGCCGAACCTCTTTAAATCTCTGCGTGGTGAAACTTTCAGAAACATATGGTCTCCCACTACTAACTCCAACGGTCTTCTCCTCTAATTAGCGTAGCTCTTCTGACAACTCTAAGCTATCACTAAACATTAGTGAATCACAGTAATCTTCTCTATTGTCTCTCGTACCAAGTCGGGTTCCAAAACTGTGGTCTCTCCCACATCTGTCCAATACACAGGTGTCCTAAACGGCCTACCATATAAAGCCCCATACGGTGCCATCCCAATACTAGACTGATAATTGTTGTTGTATACAAACTCTTCCAATGATAGGTGATCCTGCTAAGAACCCCAAAAATTAAGTACACAGGCTCTCAATATATCCTCCATAATATGTATGGTTCTCTCAAACTGATCGTCCGTGTATGGGTGAAAAGTTGTACTGATGTCAAACTCGTCCTCAAAGCCACCTAAAGACTCTACCAAAAGCTCGATGTAAAGCGCGAGTCTCGATCAGAAACGATAGTCACAGGTACTCCGTGTAGCCGGACTATCTTATGGACATACAACCTACCCAGTCTGTCTACCGAATCCCTCATACGAATGAAAAAAAAATGTGTTGACTTCGTCAGCCTATCAACCACAACCCAAACTACATCGTGTTCCTTCGACGATCTAGGAAGTCTTGATACAAAATTCATCGTGGCATTCTCCTACTTTCATTCCGATATCGGCAACGGCTATAACAACCCTGCTGACCTCTGATGTTCTGCCTTTACCTGCTGACGGGTAAGGCACTGAGAAACAAACCAGATCACATCCCTCTTCATTTTCGTCCACCAAAATTGACAGCGCAGATCATGATACATCTTCGTGCCTCTTGGATACACTGCAAGACGTGAATGATGAAAATCATGTAGCACCTCGGCACGACACAACTCTGGTACAAACAATCTCCCTGTCAACCTCAAACTCTGATCTGGCCTCACAACCCATCCCGTAGTGTCCTTCCCACTAACAATACGATCCCGTATCATTTGAGCCTCTTAGTCTGTCTATTGAGCCACTAGCACACGTGCAACTAATGCAGATCGTGAAGCTACTGAAAATAAGGTCGCACCACTTCTTGTCACCCCAAGACACATATCAAACTCACCAACCTCTCTGAGCATGTCCTATTCTCGTATAGCCACAAAAGCTAACGAACCATGAGATCTCCTACGAAGAGCGTCAGCCACAACATTAGCCTTCCCTGGATGGTACTACTGTTGGAGGCAAGACTGCCAATATTTTTATTTTTACAAACGATTAACAAAAAAAATTAACTAGACGGGCAATCACCAAAATGGGTTCCAGATAAAAACTTTTGATGAAAAACGAACAAAATAAAACCCGTGCATCCGAAGTTAATTTAGAAGAATATCTTTTTACCGATTGAATCTTCAACTAGGATTTGAATTTGAGTTGAAGCTCCTGTCAGATCTTCTACTGTATTCTCTTATGCGATTTCCAGATATAGTGTGGGCTATAATCCTCTGAGAACTCATACCGGCAGAACCAAGATAGCTTTAGTCTTAGAAGACAAGTTACGAAACTGGTTCAGTCTACCCGCACATATATAAGGCTACAGTAGGGACCTGGAGAGTAACTATGAGTAAGACTCCAGTGGAACACAGACACGTATCAGCGATTTTTGTAATTAAGCAAATCTCATAGCGGTATATATAATTATGAAAAATCAGCAGCGGTTTCTGTAATTTTCTTAAAACACTGAATTGTAGTTCACACCATTAAAGAACTATAATTGCACTCTGACCCATAATCTCAAGACCATATAGCATTGAGCTCATGCTATTAAATGCTTATCATTTCTCCCCACGTTAAGATTCTTGATACCCGCCAATTAAATTTAATTACTGATAATTTAATTTAATCAGCATCTTGATATTCCTTAAGTCCTTTCGCTTAGCTTATTTAACCGTCGAATAATTAAATCAACCTACAGGGTTTGGCCCGGTGAAAATTTATATGCTTTCTTAAGGGAGTATCGTCAATTCTCATTTTTCAGGATGTAGATTCTGTCAATAATTAATATTCACCATATAAATAATACCACTATTCAACTCATCGGGAATATAGACCCCTATAAGATCGCATCATCTAATTAATCTAAACAACGAATATTAAACATACACAAATTAATAATTATTTTAAGATTAAGAGGATAAACACTATTCAAAATAACCTTGGAGTGTAAATTAATTTATATAGTCAATATAAAATTAATTACCCTAAATGTCCCGTTTAATACACACAAAGTGTGCTAGCACAGAGAGTCAGAACAACAGACGACGTTATTATCTGTTCTTTGTAACCAAGACAGGCCTACTAAAACTATGTGCTACAGTCGTACCGATGGTATATCTATTTTCATCTAAACTGTGAACATAAAACTTATATTATGCAAGAACCTAAAATTTGATCTTTTGTTTGCAAGCCATACTTTACATGCTAGATTAAATACTATATAGAATATCAGACATCCATACATAACATTAAAGAAATGATACACATACATTGCTCATAAAGATTTTCATAAAATAAAAAATTAATTTTATTAAAAAATAAAATAAAATACTAAAATATGATTTTCAGTGTACCAACCCTAACAATCTCTCATTTATACTTAAAATCATGCTTTCATACATTTGGCTCCCATGCTCTCTATATGACTATCAAAACTCTTAACCGGTAAATTTTTTGTAAAAGGATATGCAAGGTTGTCTCCTGATGTAATCTTGGTCACAGCAACATCACATTTCTGTACAATTTCTCATATCAGGTGATACTTATGCTCAATGTGCTTGCCTTTCTTATGGACCCTTGGCTCCTTCAAGTTTGTAACTGCTCCGCTATTGTCACAGTAAAGTGTAATAGCCGACTGAACTGAATGTACCACATCTAGATCCAACATGAAGTTCTTGAGCCAAACGGCTTCCTAGGCTGATTTAGAAGCTGCCACATACTCAGCCTCCATGGTGAAATTAGCAATGTAGGACTGCTTGATACTCCTCCACCTCATAGCTCCACCTCCTAAGATAAACACATATCCTAAGATAAACTTACGGGAAACTCTGTCAGATTAAAATTTTGAGTTTGTGTACCCCAAAAGTACTAGACTGTCTACTTGATAAACCAACATGTAATTCTTAATCCTTTTCAGATACTTGATTATATTTTTTACCACAGTCCAATGCTCCTGCCCTAGGTTAGACTGATATCTGTTAACCATGCCAACGGCAAAGCAGATGTCAGGTCTAGTGCAAAGCATAGCATACATGAGGCTTCCTACTATCGAATCATAAGTAACCGTCTTCATCTTCTCTATCTTATCAGGTGTCTTAGGACACTGATCCTTGGATATAGTGATTTCATACCTAAAATGGAGAAATCTTTTCTTGGAATCCTGTTTGCTAAAACGTGCAAGGACATCATCGATATATTTTGCTTGTGATAAGCCTAACACCCTTTGTTCCCGATCTTATACAAGTTTGATCCCAAGAATGTGACTAGCTTCTCTCAAATTCTTCATATCGAACTGCCCAGATAACTATACTTTAACTGTAGATAATGTTCCCACATCATTTTCGATGAGCAAGATATCGTCTACATAAAATATTAAGAAGATTACCATGCTTTCATCACTCTTCTTGTACACACAGGACTCATCTGGACTTTGATCAAAATTATAAGACTTAATGACTTGATCAAACTGAGTGTTCCAAGACCTCGATGCCTGCTTAAGTACATAAATAAATCTCTTAAGCTTACACAATATGTGTTCTTGGCCCTTTGCAATGAATCTGTCAAGTTGTTTCATAAGATACACTCGCCAAGACTTCCATTAAGAAAAACTGTCTTGACATCCATTTACCAGATTTCGTAATCGAAATGAGCAGCAATGGATAAAAGAATCTGGATAGAATTAAGCATGGCTACTGGCGAAAAGATTTTCTCATAATCGATCCCTTATTTTTGAGTTAACCTTTTAGCAACAATTCTAGTTTTGAAGGTTTCAACATTCCCGTTTGCTCCTCTCTTCCTCTTATAGATTTACTTGCATCTAATGAATTTTATTCCTTCGGGTGGTTCTACAAGTTTTCAAACCTGATTGAAATACATAGATTCTATCTCTAAATGCATAACCCTTTGCCAAAGATCTGCATCTTTATCTTAAAGTGCTTCATTGTAGTTACAGGGCTCGGTATCTAGTTCTGTCGGGATCCTATCAAAAGACTCTTCCATGAATATATACTGGTTAGGTTAATGAATAGCCCTCCCACTACGACGAGGCACTACCTGTATTTGTGTACTAACAGTAACACGCTGTGCAGAATCAGAACCCTGTTCTTGATTTGCACCTGTCTCGATAATCCTCCCGCTACAACGAAGTAATGGGATATCCGTGATTTGTTCTTCCATTCTACTAGTATTTTTTTCTAAGTTCTTCCAAAATAATATTGTTTTCGGGTCTGCGATCCAAAATATAATATTTTTTAAAGAATCGGGCATTGGTGCTAGCAATGACCTTATGATCCATGGATTATAAAACAAACCACCCTTCGTTCCCTTGGGATACTCTACAAAGAAACAGATTTCTATCCTCGGTTCCAACGTACCCGCATTCCCTTTCAACACATGTGATGGGCACCCCCAAATTCGAATGTGTTTTAGATTAGGCTTACGCCCGGTCCACAATTCTGTAGGAGTAGAAGGTACTGACTTAGAAGGTATTAAGTTTAGAATGTAAGCCGCTGTCTTTAAAGTGAGTTTCCAAAACGAATCGGGTAAATTTGAATAACTCATCATGGACCTTACCATTTTCATAAGAGTCAAATTCATTCTTTCTACTACACCATTTTACTACGGAGTGCCAGGTGCAGTTAACTAGGGTGTAATCCTCTCTGATGACAAGTAGTCCTTAAACTCTTCAAAGAGGTATTTTCTACCACGGTCGGATTGTAGTAATTTGATACTTTTATCCAGACGCTTCTCTGCTTCTTCTTTGAATTCTTTGATATTTTCAAAGCATTCAGACTTACGGTGCATAAGGTAAATGTATCCATACCTTGAGTAATTATCAATGAAACTGAGGAAGTACTCAAAGCCACCTCTAGCCCAGATTGTCATAGGACCACACACATCGGAATGAACCAGCTCTAACGATTCTTTAGCTCTATAGTCTTTAGTCGAAAAGGACCTCTTGGTCATTGTAAACACCCCAAATTTGACCCCGCCCAATCTTAGGCAAATCCGATGATGAAAACAGATGAAATAATGCCTTGATACAATCCTTGGAAAGTGATCCAAACCTGGTATTTGAACCCAAAACCTTCAAACCAATAAAATTTTGACGAACCATCGAAACTTGCTACCCAAGTAAGGCGACTGCCAACTCTCATCATGGCGCCCGCCATAGAACTTTGTAGAAACCCTAGCCAAAACTGGCGACCGCCACCTTCCATTATGGCGACTGCCATAGAACTTTGTGAAAACTTCCAAAAACATGGCGACCGCCAACTTGCATTGTGGCGACCGCCAACTTCAAATGGCCTGACGTGTCCCAAAACGTGGCAACATCTCATTGTTTGAGGAATTCTATAAATACCGTACCCCAACGTACGTTTTCAGTACGAATTTTGAGTGAGAGAGACTCTACTGATAGATCGAGCGATCCCGAGTCCCGACGTCGAAGCTCTGCTGAAATACTAAGTCCCGAACCTCCAAAACCTACATTGAAGCCTACATTGCTTGGATCACCACCTGAGGATTGGCACATCAAAGCATATTTGCCCAACTTGAGGATTTTTAAGCAATCCAGGTATCTCGTTTGGATCCCCGGTCTTTCTAAACTCTATTCTCTCTCTTTTGGGGTGATCGAATTATATTTAATCTCAATTCATGTGTTCCTTTTTATTTACATAGTTAACCTTGTCATCATTTACATTGCTCCATTTAATTTAGTTGCTTTAATTTTATTTAATTTAATTGCTTTAATTTCTTAGTGTACACTTTCACATTAAGAATATTATATATTTTTTAATTAATTCATCAAATTAGTGCTCAACATAATTTAACGATACGACTAAATAATATCGTTATTGTTATAATATAAGCACTTACATAAAAATAGTTGTAATTGTCAATATTACACCCATCTTTTACTAGCATTTTGTTTTCTTTTCTTTTCTTATAGCATTAATCTAATGTTACATTTCTTATTTTTCTTTTCTTTTTCTTTTTCTATGGTGTTAATATTTTTTTTAGTACTCATTCCATATTTCTTTTTCTTTTATTTCATTTCACCTAAAAATCACAAAAAGTCCTTTAAACTAATTTTCATTTCCTTTTTAAATGTAATTCTCTTCTCTTTATTTTCTTTTCCCTTTATTTTTTTTATTTCTTTTAAAACGCAAAATGCAAATAATTAGGTTTTCTTTTTCAATGTTCTAATAAATATTTTCTAACCTTTTTCTTTTAGCATAATTTTTCTTTTATGACTTTTTCTTTTCCTTTAAATCTCTAAATTCTCTTTGTTATAAAATTTTTATTTCATTTTCTTTATTAATAAGCTTTCTTTTAGAATTCTTACGCATCTTTTATATTTAGTTTTTCTTTAATGTTAGTTTAGTTCATTTTGATGATATGCATGTTTTAGTCATTTTCTTCAAAATGTATGTTTAGAATAATCTAGCTTATTTTATAAACAATTCATGTTTAGAAAATTCTAGCATTTTCTATCATGTTTTTTTTTCTTTTATGCAAATCATGATAGGTAGTTTATTTTTGTGAATATTGCATGCGGGTGTGCTTCATGTATCCTTTAGTTAGAAATTGCATGCTATAGGACTTAGGACTTTATTCATTTATTTGTTCTAACTTGGAATGCTATGTACATATGCTATGTACATATGCTATGTATTTTTCATATTTAGTTTTGGATGTTCTCTCTTTACCTCTATTTTCTTTATTTGCATACATTTGAAAAATTTTCTTAAAGAACCAATGATGATTAGTAGAGGCCAACCTTACGGTTGGGCGAACGGGGTGCCTAACACCTTCTCCAATTCGTACCTTAGTCCCCGAACCCTCTTTCTCTGGTTAAACGCTTTGAAGATCAGTAGCCATTTTTGTTTTTTTAAATTTTTCTCAAAAACTAAGTGGCGACTCCATTTTCAGTAAAAAGGAATTTTCAAAGATTGATTTTCAAGGTGTTAAATTATTTTTCAAACATCTTTGGACTTACCTTATTTTTTATCCCTAAATCGCAAAGCCACAGTATTTTCTAACGACTCCGCTAGGGACTGGTTTACAAAAATCAAGTAAGAGACCTAGACTTAAAAGCATCATTGGTTCTTACTATGTATTTTTCATTTGTATTATCGCATGCATATGCATTGTTCTTCACCCCCTGCCTGGTCGACCTGATACTCTGAACGTTAATCTGTTTCGAGAATTATTGAGAAGACGGGCAATCCTTGCTGGCTGTACGCTATCATAGGTGCAGTAAAAGAGTTCGGGCGTACTGTTTGACCATATCCTGCACCACTCTAGGCATGGGAGGTATATACTCGGCTCTATTAAGAAGGTACCATGTTCAAATTAACCAAAATTGGCCTTTTGCATATAGTAAACTTAGATCCCCCCAATTAGGTGCTTCTAACCCTAGTAGGATTAAGTGTTTTTCTTTATTGTATGTTTGGGTTATATATTGTTAGGATTATTTATTCGGATTAGATTAGTTTTTCCCTAGGTTCAGCCCAGATTCTCTGTTATCCTTTGATTAGATTAGTTTTTTGCCTTCGGGTTCTTACTCGGGTTTCGATCTTCACCATGATTGGTTTTTCACACCATAGTTTTCCTCCTGAGGTCATGCCCGCGTTTTGTTTTAACATCTCTAGGGTAGTTTCTCCCCCTTCTGGGTTCCTTTCGGCTTGCTAATTTTATATCCCATTTTGTCTAGGCTTGCTTTCTTCAAATTCTTTTCTTTCGACCTATGTGAAAAAGTTTTGTTTTTCTACTATTATGCTACCAGTTTTCCTTTAAGAATTATAAGTTGAACCAGTCCCTTGAAGATTAGAATAGTCTCCTTGCTGAAACGCCATCTTCTTAGAAAAAACCTTTCCCCTGGAATTTGGTTGATCTATCCCCTTTAGTTCTTATCTGGGGTTGTTAGATGTTCAGTTGTTAGGCTACTGGTATGAGCCCGACAGGGGCATTATTTCAGTTTCAAGCAATTTTGGGGGTATCTGGGAAATTTGCTTACTATTGTCTAAACTCTTTCGAAAAATGTCTAAAATTGGTCATTCTGCTTATGGGATCCAGGTTTTTCTATGGGTTACCATTGATCCGGGAAAAGTACCATTGACATGAGTTTGGATAAGATCATAATCGGGTAGACTTTGCAGAGTTTTTGAATCAACAGATATGGCAGAGAGCAAAGTTAATCTGACAGCCCTGATGAGGGCTATTACTGAGATACAGCAGACTGTAGAACAATAGACCCAGACTCAAGTGCAGTGCCAAGCACAGATTCGGGCGATCCAGGCCAGTATTCCCATTATGAATGGGCAACCATATGACACGAATGATAATGCCGAGGACTTTTGGGATGACAATCAAGTCCTTGATGGGCCACAAGTCCTTTCACCACCACTACAGAATCCTCGATAGGTGATAGTTGAGGAATAAAACACTGCTCAGTCCAAAGAGTCTGCATTAGTTGAGAAAATTGATCAGATGGAGAAGGTTCCTAGAAAGGCAAAAGGAATCGAAGAATACATGCTAGATGTGGTAGGGTTATGTTTATTCCCCGATCCTAAGCAACCAGAAAAATTTAAAATGCCTGACATGGAAAAGTTTAACGAAATCGGAGATCCCAGAATTTATCTCCGAATGTATGTCGGTACCCTGTCGCCAATGAGAATTGATGACCAGCTGAAAGCCCTGCTCTTCCACCGATCTTTTTCTGGGGCAGCCCAAAAATGGTTCCTTTCCCTTGATGTTGCAAAGACCAGAACTTGGGAGGACATAGCTACGGTCTTCGTCAGCTAGTACAGTTATAATGTCCTATTAGATGTAACAACTCGGGAGTTAGAAATCAGTCGCCAAGAAAACAGGGAGTCCTTTGTTGATTTCCTAACTCGCTGGAGGGGTGAGGCTGCAAAAATGACAAACTGGCCCTCCAAGAAATAGCAAGTCAGGATCATAGTGAAGAATCTTCAGCCTCCCTTGAAACGCTATCTGATCACACAGCCTCTGTCCACATTTGAGCAATTGTTTGACGCTGGGGTTCAAATAGAGGATGCAATCCAGTCTGGGGACGTTGAAAGAGTTGAGCTGAGCTAGAAACCACCAAGAAGGACCTTCCCCACAACCAACCAAAATCCATCCACTGCTCGCTCGGGCGAGGTGAACCTTTTAAATCCTTCTTCTTCCACCCATCCAACAAACAGCCTCCAGCAGTTAGACAATGGCCAACAGTAACAAAAACCGAGGAGGGTCTTCACCCCCCTCAATATTTCTTTATCCACCGCCCTGAATCGACTCGTTAAAAAGGGGTTCATTAAGCCATTGGACCCTATGCCTGTCCCTGATCCACTTCCTCCGAGGGATAATGCCTCCCATTACTGTGCCTTCCACCAAGGCCATGGGCATTCAACTGACAAGTGTATGAGGCTCCGCCATGAGATCTAGAATCTCATTGACAACAAAGTGATCCCTCCTCCATTAGCTACCCCAAAGCTGAATGTTATTACTAACTCGCTGCCAAATCATGCCAGGCAGGCTGGGGTAAATTACATGTCTTTAGGAGAATCAGAGGACCTGAGTCAACATATAGGCTCAGCACACCTACCCCACCCTCATGTTCCAATAACTGAGAACCAAGCAGTATGCTCGTTCATGGTGCTTAGGGGCCGCCAAGAAAGAATGGAGGAATGGAATGATAATGCCTGGGAATGGTATTGACCGATGATCCAAATCTACCAACAGGAAGAGGAGCGCAGCGAGGTAGATGACTGACCATTGGATTACCCGATTCGACCTTATGGGTTCGATCATGTACTCGATGGAATCACCCTTACCCAACTTTTTGAGGCAGCAGTGTACGTCGATGAAATGCAATCCTACTGGCTAGTTAAGATCGTGTTGAATTCTGATGGGACCGAATGGACTGATTTTTGGGCCGCTCAGGAGCAGCAAGTAAACTTCATCGAAGAAGATATCTGGGAAGAGGTTGACAACACATGGGCTATCGAAGATGATCAGGAAAGAAGGGAAAGGACAGTCGTTAGTGACCTAAATAATTTGTGAGCGTTCGAAATCCCTCTGCACGTAAACGCAGTAAGACAGACTGATAATGTGGTGCTAGGGTTATGGGACCCCGAAGATGGCGTGGAACACCTAACTAGAAGTGGATAACATTTTAAGCCAGCTCGGCTAGAGAAGGGATAGCCAAGTGGAAAGGGAAAGAGATAGAGCAAGAGGAGGAAGATGATGCCGTATTGAGACAGTTGAAAAAGATGCAAGCCAACATCAGCATTTGGGGGCTACTCATGGCCTTGCATAAACACATGCAAGTTATGCTAAAAGTTTTGAGTAAAGCTAGTGTCCCGATAGATGCAACCCTTGAGCAGCTTATTGGACTTATTCTACCAGCTGCCGAGCAAAGAGTCGTTGCCTTCCCTGATAAGGATCTGCCCGTCAAAGGAAAAAGTCAAAATAAGCCACTTTACATCACTGTTAAGTGCCTAGAAAAGTGGGTCCCGGTGACCTTTATTGATAATGAATCTGCTTTGAACGTCTGTTCATTGAGAACAGCCGTCTACTTAGGGATGAGGCCAGACCAGTTCACTCTCTGCAATCATGGAGTGCGAGCCTATGATAACATGAGAAGGGATGTGCTGGGACTTGTGTCATTTGTCGTTTCAGTAGGACCTCTGAAAACCGCAGTTGAGTTTCACGTGCTAGATGTGCTGGCCTCCTTCAATCTATTACTGGGCAGGCAGTGGCTACATGACCTAAATGTTCAGACAGTACCGTCTACCCTTCAACAGAAATTAAAATTAATAAAGGATGGCACAGTTTTAACCATTCACGGAGAGGATAGTATTCACCCTCTTAAAGGATGGGAGGGCACAACTCTGCTAGAAGTCCAACATAGTGAAGATGTGTTGCTCAATGGTTTTTGGTTTGATGAAGTACAGGCTGTTCAGACGCTGATGAATGAGGAAGAAAGGTATGTCAACCCAAAGGCTATAACCATGATGAGAAAAATGTCCTTCTTCCCCGGTATGGGATTAGGGCAGAAGAAGCAAGGGATCTCGGAACCCATTCAGGTATTGCTGACTTCGCACCGTTTTGGTTTTGGATATGAGCCAATAGAAGAAGATCTGGATGGGCCTAGAAGGGGACGAAAGGCCAATTATTCTGAGACACTCAATGGATACTTCGTCAAATAAGGGGAAGATTTTCCATATTGTGGCTTTCCAGAACCGTGGATTGACAAAGAAATCAATCAAAAGCTGCCTGGGTTGGAGATCTTTTTCAGCCACCAGTTGTCCGACACAGAGGAGGAAGAAACAACGAAAGGAGAGAGAAAGAAAAGAAGGTTCAGAAAGAGGATTAGGCTGACAAACTCGACGGTACTGACCTGGGAATGCTATTCAACGAGAAGATGACTCAACTTCATATAATTGAATCAGACTGTTTCATGATGGGCTTTATCACACCAACAGATTGCACCAAGCTCATCGTCAACACGTCCATAAAGGAAGTAAAGAATTGGTTCATCGAGTCTTTTGATATACAGATCATTTATCATGAGTCCAAGTTTGAGTCAGAGTCTGTAGTTGATGGCACATCTGTTGGTGCCCCTCTCTCTGCTTTTACCATCAAGTTTGTAATTTTTATCATTCTTAATGAAATAGACGAGGTTTTCGGTTACCCTATTTTGTTTGATTTATTTCATATGCCTTCCGATAATTTTGAATTCGACGGGGATATCCCCAAAGAAATAAAACTTTTAATAAAAAGAGAAGAAAAAATGCATGCCCAACAAATAATTGAAGAAACTTTGTCAATAAATCTGGGTGATGAGACTAACCCACAAAATGTTCAAATTGGCTTTTTTTTTATCCTTAGCTAAACGAAAACAATTAATAACTTTATTAAAAGAACTCAAAGATGTGTTTGCATGGTCTTATGAGGATATGCCCAGAATTGATCCCGACATCGTCCAGCACCGTATCCTTCTATACCCTGATGCTAAACCGGTCAAACAAAAACTAAGACGAATTTGGCCAGAATGGGCTATGAAGATCAAAGAAGAAGTTTCCAAGCAGATCAACGCTGGATTCCTAATGGTAACTGAGTATCCGAAGTGGGTAGCCAATATAGTGCCAGTTTTAAAGAAGGACGGTTGTATCCGGGTCTGCGTGGATTTCTGGGATCTCAACAAGGCTAGCCCAAAAGATGATTTTCCATTGCCACACATCGACGTCTTGGTAGACAGTACGGCGGGGCACGCCTTGCTATCATTCATGGATGGATTCTCCAAGTAAAACCAGATTCTGATGGATCCTGAAGACAGAGAAAGACGACATTCACCACACCTTGGGGCACCTATTGTTACCGTGTTATGCCATTGGCTTGAAGAATGCCGGGACAACCTATCAAAGGGCTTCCACTACCTTATTGCATAAGATGATACATAAGGAGGTTGAAGTGTACGTGGATGACGTGATAATCAAGTCTAAGGATCGGGATGGCCACATTACAGCACTACAAAAATTCTTCGAGAGGATTCGAAAGTACAAGATGCGGCATAACCCACAGAAATGTGCATTTGGAGTCACCGCCGAAAAAATGCTTGGATTTATGATCACCCAACGGGGCATCGAAATCGACTCCTCAAAGATCAAAGCAATTTTGGAAATGCCTCTTCCGAGGACCGAGCGAGAAGTCAGGGGCTTTTTGGGGAAGATTCAATTCATCAGCTGATTCATCGCAAAATTGACTACTACCCACGAGCCGCTCTTCCGTCTGTTGAAGAAGGGAGTTGAATTTGAATGGGATTACAAATGTCAAGACGCCTTCGGTGCCGTACGTCAATATCTGCAAAATCCACCTGTTCTTGCTCCCCTTGAACTTGATAGGACACTGATCCTCTGTTTGCCAGTGACCGATTCAGCTATGGGATGTATGCTTGCACAAGAAGGAGAAACCAGAATTGAAAAGGCCGTCTACTACTTAAGCAAGAAGATGACCAGGTCAAAAATACGGTATAGGCCCCTGGAGAAGACAAGTTGGGCCTTAGTTTGGGCTTCCCGAAAACTGAGGCATTACATGCTGTCTTATATAGTGAACATCATCTTTCGGATGGACCCGTTGAAGTATCTATTTGAAAAGCCAGAACTGACAGGAATGCTGGCCTGATGGCTACTGTTACTATCTGAATTTGATCTTTGGTATGTCACCCAGAAGTCAGTCAAGGGCAGAGTAGTGGCAGAATTCCTGGCCGACCAACCAGTTAAAGGGGATGAAGACACAGAATTCCAATTTCCCGACGAACAACTAATGAAAGTTGGGGATGACAAATAGGCTCTATATTTTGATGGCGTATCCAATCAATATGGCTATGGAATAGGAGTCCTTCTTGTCACCCCCGATGATTCGCAAGTTTCGTTGTCCCTAAAACTCAATTTCGAAGTCACCAACAATTAGGCTGAGTATGAAGCATGTTTAGAAAGATTGGAGGCAGCCTTAGAACTAGGGGCAAGGAAACTGGAATTCATTGAAGACTCAGTATTGGTACTTTTGCAAGCAAGAGGAGAATTGAAGGTCAGGGATGCAACCTTAATTCTCTACCATCAAGAACTGGAGAGGCTGATGACGTGCTTTGAATTAGTAATCTTCACCCATGTGCCGAGATTGCAGAACAAGTTCACCGATGCACTAGCCATCCTAGCATCCATGATTGACATACCACCCGGAGTTCGGATGAGACCTTTGATAGTTGAGCGAAAAAGGAAGCCGGCATATGAGATGACAGTCTCTATCGAAGAAATCACTGACAGTCTTCCATGGTACTTTGACATTCAGAACTTCAATGAAAAAGGAGAGTATCCCAATTTTGCCAGCAAAAAGGATAAAAGGGCATTACGACGATTATCTGCGCAGTTTGTCATTTGTGGTGGTAGACTATACAAATGAGAATATTCTGGGGTAAACAAGCTGTGTGTAAACACAGAAGAGGGGCAAGAACTAATGAGAGAGATACATACGGGAGTTTGTGGGCCACACATGAGTGGAAATATGCTAGTCAAGAAAATACTACGATAGGTATACTTTTGGATGACAGTGGAGAAGGATTGTACGCAGTTTATGCGGAGGTGTCATAAGTGTCAGATTCACGCAAACCTCATGCATGTTTCCCTATCTCAGCTATATAATCTAACGTCACCATGGCCGTTCTCAGTATGGGGCATCGACGTGATTGGCAGAATAATACCAAAGGAATCTAATGGACACGAGTTTATCTTAGTGGCCATCGATTATTTTACCAAGTGGGTAGAAGTTGCTTCCTACTCAGTTTTAAAGGCCTCCCATGTTGCCAAGTTCATCAAGCAAAATATCATTTGTCGGTACGGAGTTCCCCACGAGGTCATCTCGGATAATGGCTCACACTTTCAAGGGGAAGTCCTGGATCTTTTCAAGGAATATCGGATAGTGGCTCATAAGTACTCGCCTTATCGGTCGCAAACCAATGGAGCAGTCGAGGAAGCGAACAAGAACATCAAGAAAATTCTGCAAAAGATAATCAACTCGCATAAAGATTGGCCAGAGCATCTACCATTTGCACTCTGGGGATACCGAACGTTGATCAGAACTTCAACCGGAACTACGCCATACTCTTTAGTGTATGAGATGGAAGCTGTTCTTCCCATTAAGGTGGAAAATCCCTCGCTAAGGGCAGTGGCCGAGACCAGTATCTCAGAAGCAGAATGGCAGAGGAACCGGATGGAGGAGTTGCTCTTGTTTGATGAAAGAAGACTGCAAGCTCTATTTCATGTACAAGGTTACCAATGGAGGATAGCCCGAGCGTTTAACAAAAAGGTCAAGACTCGAGATCTTAGAGAAGGCGATCTGGTTCTTAAAGAATTCAGAGCTCCTATCTTCGACCCGAGGGGCAAATTTAAACCAAACTACTCTAGACTGTTTCTCATCAAAACCATCATGACCGGTGGTGCAGTGATTATCATGGATTTAGATGGCAATGTCTTTTTCACCCCAATTAACTTTGATCAACTCAAGAAGTACTATCCCTGAGGTAAAAATAGAGATAAAATAGAAGCTCGCTGAGTTAAAAATAGAAAGGGCAACTTAGGCAAAAATTGGAGCCACCCGTAAGGCCGAAAATCCAAAAGGGCGACCTTGACAAAAGTTAAGACATTACAAAAGGAGAGTGTCAACACCCGAGTGAAAACCAAGCCCAAACTACGTTAAGGCCTGATTCCATCTTTCTGGGATACGTAGGCAGCTTCTTTTAAGAAGTTCTGCCACTTTCTTTGTTTTTAACCATTTTTGAAATATGAGTAAGATCAATGCAAATTAATTTTTTGATTTTGATAATAAAGACATTTAAGCTTTGGATAAATTTAAACCATCTCAAACACAAAGTGGGAATTTTTCGTTACTTTAGACAAGACTACAAAGTTGTTAAATAAAAGGAGGGCACATAAGTCCCAAATTCTACAAAAAAAAAAAGAAAGCTGTGAAATTTCTCAAAATAAAGCAGAGATCCTCAAACTCTTCTCCTTTTCGCTGTTTGTTTCCTCTCTTCTCTATCTTTCTTTTACGTATCTTGTGTCAACCATGTCTTGTATTCAGCAGAAAGATCGGGACACTGCAACTCATGCATCTCCATCAATGAGCGAGATGGCCAGGCATCCCGATACTTTGCTAGAAGTGGAGCCCGCAGTGTAGAGGAAAACAAACGGCCTCGAATACTGGGGAATATGATCTGACTTCGCCCGAACTACCGCATGATCCTATGAGGGTAGTAGAAAGTAGTCTGACGCAGACCAATAAGCAGCACACTAGGATGATCCTTAGTAGTCAGAGTCATAGCAGGAATCTGTCACTAAGGGCACTGCCAGGTAATGTTTGGGCCAGTCAGAGCAAAAAGATATTGTAGCCAAGATGCCTCAGTATCACATATCTGATAACGCGGACGGTACAGGAAAGCAGTAGCATTGTATCTATAAGTGGGAGGCCTCTGTATAAGGTTCACCTTCTCCATCAGCCAGATCTGTAGCAAGAGTAAGAGAAAGACCTTTGTAGTATAACAGAGAACTTGATACTGAGGGAGATGTTAAGCTCACCTGGATCAGTAAGGGGTTTCCAGCAAAGTTTAGATCGCTGAGGTCACTAGTAGAATGGAACCTCTCACTAAGCCATAGAATGTCAAGATAGTCGCCCGAGGTCAGAAGAGAAGCCTCCATCCTGGATAGGCCACAAAATTGCATCACATGCTGCCGAACTGATAGAAAGGGGGTAGGAACAACAACGGAACTCCACGGAGTCAAGTCCAAGATGGCAGCGAACTCCTCTTTAGTGGGATAGAGTTCTTCGAGATCAAATCGAAAGACATGGGACTGCGAATCCCACAGTTGTGCAGCAGCCATCAGTAAAGATCTATTAATCCTCATAGCCATCAGCGAGAAAAGGGCATTCAAGCCAAATGGGAAGAAGTTCAGACGTTCAATGTGGGAAAGTGTTTCAATCCATAGAGAAAGAGGAGAAGCCATCTGAGATGGAGTAACAGTAAATGGGGCATCCAGGACTGTATTTATAGGGCTAGAAAGAGTAGGAAATCAGAATTTTAGCAAAAGGCACGATTGATGTGGAGACCACCATCTTGGAACTGGCGACCGCCAACTCTAAAAAGCATAGTTCCATGACATCATTCCTTTGATTAGGCGACCGCCGTGATGAAGTGGGCGCCCGCCAAGTAGACATTTTGGGAAAGTGGCGATCGCCATGTTAAAGTATGGCGACCGCCAGGTTTGAACATGACAAGTATAGGACAATTTACAATTTGTGTGATCTGTGGGTTGTGACAACTAAACTATGCATCCAAGGCAAGTTCGAGCAGTAAATAAGAGAGAATCATGCATTGGACAGATAAGTAGGTAATAAAATGGCACGAAAGCCCAAAAGTGCAGTATAGTTTATCAGAATGAAAACTGGGGCACCCAGGCCCAATAAAAATAGTAAAATAGGGCACACAGGCCCATGAATCAAGTAAGTGTATGTCAAAAATGTCAAACTGGGGCACACAGGCCCATAAAAAGTAAATATAAAAACTGGGGCGGAGAACTCTCTCTCAAGCATGTCTCAGGAAAACTCGCTGGGAAGGGCCAGCCTCCTCCGAGCTGTCATTCTCGAAGAGTCTGTCAAAGTCGTCACCATCGTCGCTACTGGAGGAAGAAACGACCCTAGATCGACTCCGCGCAGAGGAAACCGACACTCTGAAACGAGCTCGAGAGGAAGCACGAGACCCGCGACCACGTGTTGGAACTGGGGCAGGGGCAGGAGCATGAGGTGGAACAGCAACAGCTACAGGTGGCTGTCAAAAGAGAAAAATAATAAGAAAACAGTATACAGGAGAACAAAGATATAAAAAAGGATAAACACTTACCAGCTAAGGAGCAAAAGGAACCCCAACTGCACGCAGAGCAGCATCCTGCTGGCGAACAAGGGTCCACAGACCACTCATCACCAGCATGAGATGATCCAGCCAAGCCTGATCCGTCTGCTGAAAAATAATACAGAACTGAGTAATCTACGAATAAAGAAGGGTGAAAAAGAACTAGTGAGAAAAAGGTCAAACCTGAGCATGCTCTGGCCAAAACTTCGGAGCTGGAGGAACCGGGATAGGAATGTCAAAAGCATACCCGTCTACAAAAGAGGATACGGTCTAGGGTATCTCGACTCTCCCAACCCTAGCTCCACCAGCTGGACCAGCATCAGCAGCAGCATCGGCAGCAGTAGAACCAATACCAGCAGCCTCTGGTGCCTGTCCTCGCCTCCTACCCCCTAGGGCAACCGGACCGGGTCCTAGTGGTCCCATCAGATGAGCCTAGGCCCAGGCCATGTAGTCTCCCTCCGCTACAAGAAGCTCCATAGCGGGGGTCCCCACTGTCTCCAGCAGCAGGTCGACGGTGCCCAGATTGTGACAACCCAAAAATTTTGGATTCATCTAGAGAGACAAATAAAATACTAAGCAACAGAAAGAAAAATTCTTATTCTAATATTTCTCAAAGAAATAAAAATTAAGCCAAAAATTTTATTACATCATTGTTCTTGCAGCGAAAAAATAATTAAAAAATAATTAAAAACAAAAAAAGCTAATAATAAAGACTCTAGTGGCTAGGTTCACATGAACCAGGCCTCTATCTGTTATTCTATGTTCTCTTCTACGACATCATCCTGCACTTCATAACCTGGTGTTTGAATCACCAAGGCAACATAAAATGAAGTTATGAGTTCGAAGAACTCAATAAACTCATCACAAGTAAAGTATGCATCAATAGCTAATCACATCAACAGGTATCATTAAATAAATAACAGATATATCAAAATGCATCATTATTTAATTAATTACTAATAACTCCAACTAGGGTTATCCTGAAACACTACCTAAACACATCCTCCTCCTCATCATTATCATCAAATCTAATACACGAGAAGTTTCTACGGTTCCAGCCAGATGATATCCTAGAATAATAACAAGACCCAGCCTACGGTCTGTTTCTTTCAGATAATCATCCTAGAATTACAACTGAGAACGCATCTATGTCTGCCTAATAAGTTACCCTAAAATATACACCGGCCTAGCCTACGGCGGATGTCTGCCAGGTAACTTATCAAAAACCTAAACTCCGCCGGATATTATTAAAGTCGAACACCAACCTAGCCTACGGTGGGTGCACCTTAATAATATCTATCACCACAACAAACCACGACATACAACTAACTCATCGTAATTAACCACATTATAATTTTTAGCATGCGAAGTTTATTTATGCAACCCTCCCGATGAACGCATTCCCAATAGTTAAAAACAAGCTAAAATCAATAATAAATCTGCGATACGAATCATGCTATAATGAAAAATAATAACTTAACATGCGATCATCAATAACAATATAAGATATTTAAATATGCATGAATTGGTAAACAAATAATCTTATAATCAAACAAAATGTGTCAAGTGTCACTTTGAATCCAAATTTTGTATTTATATAACTTTTTTTAACTTATTAATTTTTTTATTTTTTATTTTTTTAATTTTTTTTCTTAGCAACTCAATTAACTTTCTATTACTTTAGAATAATCTCAATGTGATGATTCAACCCCTTTTTAATTAAACCATATAAGGCTCAACGAACACAACACGCAAATCAAAAAGTAGAAACTTGTTCGCACGGTCCAGTTTTGATAGCTTGTATATATCTCAGTATTTTTTATCAATTTTTATTAGTTTTAAATTATTTCTTTTGATATTATAAATACATACTAATATCCATTAAAAATATCTTCAAAAAATAAGCTTTTTATTAATAATAAGATTCGTCTTTAAAACACGCGTTTATGTCGTTTGTTTATTTATTTATTTAATATGACCAACCCGATTAAAGTTTGATTAATTGATTAATTATTTTTAATAAAATGAACCCTCTTAAATTCAAAATATTTATCATAAATATTCAAAAATCCGGCAACTATATGATCATAGGATCCGTCGAAATAATTAAATATTAAAACGGCGCAAAATTAGTGATTCAGTTTTTTTTTTGGTTTCGATTAATTATTTATATTAAAAGTAAACCCTTAATATCATAATATTCATCATACTTATTAAAATACAATAACTAATTAAAACTTAAATCAAAAGAAAAGAATAAATACCGATGCGTTACGAAACTAGTGATTTCGGTTACTTTTTTTTTCGATTTTCTATGACAGCACGACGATAACGGCTTCGATTTGAGACGAATAGTTTAAAACTCTTTCTTACTCCCCAAATCCAAAGGCTTATATTCATTTCTCTTTCAAAAAAAAAATGAAGAACGGTTAGAGAACGAGAAAAAAATGAAATGCCGGAATAATTGAATATTATTTGTAACGACCAACAAAAATAAATGCAAGTTTAGATCTTACCGATTGAAAAACGAAACTTTTGATTATCAAGAACACGATGCCAGAAATATGCCTCAACAAAAATCATGCAAAAACCACGCTGAATTTCTCCCCAAACTTCCTCCCCAGCCCCCAGCGGCGCACTGATGTGTGATTTGATTTTTTTCCTAAGCTAACTAATGCATCCAGCGGCGCACTGATTTATAAAAGGCACCAAAAAAACCTAATGGTACATTTATATTTGTATATAGGGAGAGAGAGAGAGAGAGATAAATGTTTATATATATAAATATAATTATATTACTTATTTATTTCCTATAATTTTGCCTTCCAAAAATAAAACTATTATATCTTCTAAATGATATTTTTTTTCCTAAAGAGATTTTTACCTTCTAAAAAAAAATTTATTATCCTATTAAATTATTTATTATTATTATTATTTTTTAAACTTAAACTTAATGTTAGTATAAAACTTATTATAATTCTATTATTTAAACTTAAATTTTTAGCTTAACTTAAAAATTAAATTTATTTATATTTATTATAATAATAAACTCTATGAATTATATATTCCACAACAAAATAATTAATTTCTATTTATTATTATTTATCAAATATTATTAAAAGAAATCTCGAAAGCTCGGGCTGTTGCAGGACCTAAATCAAACTTATGTTTAATTTAGGTGTGATTGAATAATGTGAGATCTGATTATATTTATTAATTTTTAATGTTACCTTTAATGTTTCAACCATTCACCTGTAATTTTTTTTTTATGTTTGATTTGAATAGGATTAGATAATAGACTACACAAACTCATGTTTGACTTGGGTACAATTAAATAATGTATGATATGATTATATTTAATTATTTTCAATATTACCCTTACACTAAAAATCTAATGCTGGATTAAATAATTTCTAATGTAGGATTAAATAATATTTCTCACCTGAAAATGAAAAAACAAGGGAATTCTTCATCTTGGGTGAAGTACACACAAGTTTATTGAAGCTAAGTAAAAAGATTAACGCACTGTTAGTTGATTTTTGATAGGAAGAGAAATTGAGAGAAGGATAGTATGGTAATTTAGCTTCTACTCAAATGGGATTGGATTGTGAATAACACCTATGGTGGGATTATGAACCCTCCCACTGCTTGGGTTTCATAGTCCAACCGAATTATTAATACGACTCACAAATTCATCACCAACATAATATTTGTGCTAGAGGATTAGTTATTAAATTTGATGCTTTATAACATATATCAAATATACTCATAGGTCATGTTTAGAGTGTCAGACAAGATTAGCATGAATTAGATGTAACGACTCAAGTGAGTTACTAAACCAATAACTTGAATAAATAGTTTAATAATATAGTAAAAAATGCTTAAACCAAATTATTAGTAGTAGTTAATAAGTTTCTTTATATACTAGATTTAATTTCTATCTCCAACCCATGTGGGGTGCGATATGTCACGTCTTAAAATTCGTGATTAAAAAAATCATACAAAAATGTTTTTTCATAAATAATAACTCTTTTAGAGTCAAAAGAATTTTCTTTAAAGAGATAAAAATATTTGAAAAGAGGGCTTTTGGGGCTTCGATCCGTACATAAGAATGACCCAAAAGGGATAAAAATAGAATGAGACAAATCGATTTGAAAATAGGAGCAAAACATGCAAACTTCAAAAAAATTCTCCAGCAGACAGACTGCTCGATCGGTCTTTCATAGCTCTTGGTACTTTTTTACCTGCAACGAGAAACTACAACCCATGATAGACCACTCGAGCGGTCTGAGGACGACTCGATTGGTTTGTTCCTGTGTTTCATTTTTCTTTTGAACATTTTGAAGCTCAATACTCAACCAAAATAATATCTAGCATAAAAAGCACACAAGGGCCTTAGAAAATAATCAGATTTGATAAGAAAGACATCACTAATCATTGAAACAAGGAGATTCAAGCTCCAACATCCATCCAAACAAAGGAAATCACATATATTCAACCCAGAACCCTCAAATTTACATGACATAAGGTTCAAAAACCATCTTCTAAGAGTTTATAACATCAACCTCCATCAAATTTGCATGCTTTGGTCTTCTGGTCTTACAACCCTTAGGAATTCATTACAAAACCTGTTCATAAACTATCACACATAACCCAAGTTCAAAAGTATGATAAACGAAACATCATCCCATTGCCATCATGCTATGGGATCTCCTCCAACACCTAAAACAGGTTTATATAAATACTGTGAGCCGAGGTTTAATAGAATATGATTAAACATGAATAAATGCATGATATATAAAAAGGTAATTTATGCAACTACTATAGCACAAAGATAATTCTATGAACTTTCCTTTCTTCCCTATCCTCAACAAATTCTATAATTTTGCATTTCACAGACTTTACTAAGTGTCGTATTGCCACTCAGGCAAGAATCACTACACAGGTAGGGAATACCATACAGAATAATATCGCCACTGTTACAGATTTTGGCCTCGGTCTAATTCGTTTTTAGTTTGGCAAATCTGTGACAAATGTTTATTTACTTTATTTAATTAATTCATTGATATTTTTGCATTTGTTCTTGTGGAGTTGTGGTTTGATATTATAGCGCAGCGAACGAGAAGCAAAAAAATAATAAAAAATTGGCCACAGATGTGATAAAGAACCGAGAATGGTCCTTCACCGATCGATCGATATGTTAACCAATCGATCGATCCTTATACAGAAGTCATCCTGAAAAAGTCCTGTGTTAAAATACCGGGAGTTTTGATTAATCGATCGATCGGTCTTTTAACCGATCGATCCGTCCTGTACGCATGGGCCATATTGTATTTGGCAGTTTAATATAAATAGGTAGCTAGGGCTTCTTATTTTGGTGCCTCCTATTATTTTATGAAGACCTAGCTACCATAGAGAGCCTAGGAGATTATTCATTGTACTCACAAACTAGTCTACATACGTGCAAGTTAGTCTACAACAGCTTGATGATTTTTTAGCTTCTGCACAATCAAGCCAATCATCAAGTCAATCAAAGTTTCAACAATCAGTTTAGATTTGTGGAGTCGCTTGAGAGGATTCTCAAGTGTTGAAGTCATGTGGAGGAGTCCGTCAGTATTGAAGTCCGGTGGTGGGTTCCAGCGGCAGTCAAGCACAGGAGTTGGTGTACGTAGATTGGGTAGGAGTAGGCTTTCAAATAATTGGTTGTGGGTACAACGCTAGTTTGTAAGATTCGCTTATAACTAACATTTAATAGTGTTTGATTTTCTAGACCCGGTGTGGTCTCGGGGTCTTTACTCGATTTGAAATTTTTTACGTAAAAATTGCCGTATCGTGTGTGATTGTGATTGGCTAATTCATCTACTTGTATGGTTGGTTGTTCTTAAATTTTTTGTAGCGTTTAGCTTAATTAATTAAATTATTTAGTGCAAATCAGTTGGTAAATGAGATTTTCAATTGGTATCAAAGCGGGTCACAAATTTTTTTTATTAAAGTTTTTTTTTGTGTGATCTATTAACTGATTTGCAATAAATAAATTTTCTTAGAGAAGTGGCTTCGACCGGTAGACCACCCCTACTTGACGGCCATAATTATCCCTTTTGAAAAGTTATGATGAGAGCTTTTTAAAAATCTATTGACGAAAGAGTCTGATTTTCCGTTGTTGAGGATTACAAGCCTCCCACTAGTGTTGTTGATGGAGAAACCGTCCCTAAGCCCGTAGCTAAATGGGACAGAGCTAACTTTGAGGATGTAGGCTGGAATAGCAAAGCCATAAATGCTATCTTTAGTGGAGTCACACAAGATAAGTTTCGTAGAATTAGTACGTGTGACTTGGCTAAAGAAGCATGGGATATTGTTCAAATCACTCACAAAGGGACTGACACGATAAAAGTCTCAAAACTTTAACGTCTCACAATAAATTTTGAGACTCTGCATATGAAAGACGATGAAAGTTTTAATAATTTTTACGCAAAATTAAGTGATATTGTGAATGTCTCATTTAATCTTTGTGAAAAAATTTCAACTTCTAAAAATGTTCAAAAAATTCTTAGATATTTACCCGAATGTTTTCAGCCAAAAGTCACAGCAATAGAAGAAAGTAAATATATTGATTCTATTTCTATTGAAGATTTAGTTAGAAACTTGCAAACCTATGAGCTAAATTTTCAAAATAAAAAGGTTTCAAAAAATTTAGCTTTCTTTTTAGCTCAAGGTTCTGGAAGTGACTCGAATGATGATTTAGACCCTGAGATGATGGCAATTTTTGTAAAGAAATTCAAATAGTTTTTTAAAACTAAGAAGCCTAATCAAGAGAAAAAATCACAAAAGAGGCACGGTAAAAACAAAACAAAAAATATGTCCAATTTTATTAAAAAGGGGTCAAAAGGTCAGATTTCTAAAATCCAATGCTATGAATGCAAATGACATGGACATATGGTTAAAGAATGCCTGAACTTTCTTAGAAAGAAACAAAAAGGATCACAGTCACTTGGGATGACGAGAGTGAACCTGACACGAGTGACGAGAAGAAATCTGATTATGATGCTGGTGAAATTGTAGCTTTTGTTAGTTATGTTCAAGACGGGTTAGTTGAGTCTTGAAAAGAAAATTTTCTAAATGGTTCTAAAAATGAGGAAGGTGAAAATGGTAGTGAGTCTGCGGATGATGAAACTCTCCAACAAGCTTATGATAAGTTGTACATTGAGAGTTATTTGTTGACTAAGCACAATGCTAAATTGGTTAAAAAATTCAAATTGTGTGAAAAAGAGAATGAAAGTGTCAAGTAAGAGCTAACTGAAGCTCAAGCTCAGGTAGGGAAGTTAAAATATGATAGACAGACCTTGTGTGAAAAACTTGCCTTGTGTGAAAATGAAAGAAATAACCTGTTTGAGTTGAATCAGACTAGAATGACCAAACTAACTGAACTTGAAAAAGAGCTGAGTGCTTGTATTAATTCCAAGAAAGAGCTTGAATGTAAATTTGCTAAACTAGAAACTGATTGTTTGAATGCTCAAGCTACTTTCAAGAAGTTAAATGCAGGTACTAAGGCTTTGGATGACATGCTTTGGTCACAAAAGTCAGTGACTGACAGGAGTGAACTTGGATTCACGGGTGCTTCGCGAAGATAACCGTACAAAGGAAAAGAAAAATTTGGCCATCCAATTTTATCTGAGTCTGCACCAAAGTTTGTAAAAGAAGAAAGAGGCTCAAAAAAATCATCTGTAAATTTTTCAGCCAAAACAAATGAAAAGTGAAAGAATCAGACAGGTAGAACCACCATTATACATGGTGAGGTAAGAAAGGCTAAATTTGTTCCTACTTGCCATCATTGTGGTGTTATTGGTCACACACGTCCTAATTGCATGAAATTGAATAGGAATACATTTTTTGTGCCCATTTGTCATCACTGTGGTATAAAGGGACACATCTGACCCTACTACACTTGGTTGAATAGATTCATATTTGAGATGCTACCCCAACCTAGGAAGAATTGGGTTTCTAACCATGTACCTGTGCCTTTGGAACTCAAGAAAGTTTGGGTCAAAAAGAGCGATCTAGACAATTTTTTAGCTAGTCGTAGTCCCTAGTCTATTTTGGGTCTTATTTTTTTTGTTTTGTGTGCTTAATTTTTTTTCTTTATGTCGTTATTAAAAAAAAAATTGTGGGGGACTTTATTAAGGGTCAAGTATTTTTTTTCTGTGCATTATTTTATTTTGCTGAAATCCCATAATTTAAGTTTTGAGATTAACTACCGCACTGATTTGTGGTAAATCTAATTCATAGTGGATAGAATACTTTCAGAGATTAGTCTATTATGTACACCACTTGAACAATTGATAGATGCTAGGATCTTTCGCACTTGGGATTATTTATATCAATGGGTCTTATTTGTTTTTCAATTGTCTAAAGATTTCACAAAATGACCACATATTGGCGACCCACTTGATCTTAATGTTTACACTCCCTTATTCTTTTGGTTATATATGTTTGGTTTGAGAAAATGACTACTTATGCGGATCTTGTCTTTTCGTATGTACTAGTGTGCATCCACCTTGTTTCTGTGCCAACATTTGTTTAGAAAATGGCTACCTATGCAAATTTTTCTTTTTCGTTCGTACTAGTGTGAAAGACGCCTATGAAAGTATTAAAAAAAAAAAATTACAGTCTTTAGTTGAGGAGGAGTTAGCCTAAAGTGAATTGGGTCAAAACTAGTTTGACATTGTACTTTTTTAACTGATAAATAAATGTGACTTGACTCTATAGATCTCGTACAGTACTTGATCTTGAAATCTTGAAATAATTCAAGTCACACACACACACTTCTTCGTATGGAATCTACTCTGATTGTGTTCGTTTATATATGAATATAGGGTATCTCGAATTCTGTGTGCGTTTTAATCACTTTGACTAGATATTGAGATTTTAAGTGAATGCAATTATGCTTTGAACTCGTACTTGCTCTTTCATCGTGTTCCCTACTCAAAAAAAAAATTATTTGTTTTTTTTTGTTTTGGTTATTAATTCGTGACAAAAAGGGAGAGAGTGCTAAGTTTGAGGGGGAGTAAGTTTTTTTTGTGAATAGTTTTAGTTTAAGTTAAGTTTGAGGGGGAGTTTTTTGAGTGAAAATTTTTGTTTGTGTTGAGTTTGTATTTTTTTTGTATCGTTTTGTTAGCTTGTTTAATTGGATTAGTTGGCTTGTTGGATTTTGTCACAGAATTGCCAAAGCGGGAGATTGTTACGAATTTTGGCCTTAGTCTAATTCGTTTTTAGTTTGGTAAATCTGTGACAAATGTTTATTTACTTTATTTAATTAATTCGTTGATATTTTTTCACTTGTTTTTGTGGAGTTATGGTTTGATACTGCAGCGCAGCGAATGAGGAGCAAAAAAATAGTGAAAAACTAGCCGCAGATGTGATAAAGAACCGAGAATTGTCCTTCATCGATCGATCGGTCTGTTAACCGATCGATCGGTCCTCATGTAGAAGTCATCCTGAAAAAGTCCTGTGTTAAAATACCGAGAGCTTTGATTAACCGATCAATCAGTCTTTTAACCGATCGATCGGTCCTGTACACGTGGGCCAGATTGTAAAGCAGCAACAGCTAGGATTTGGCAGTTTAATATAAATACGTAGCTAGGGCTTCTTATTTTGGTGACTCCTATTATTTTATGAAGACCAAGCCATCATAGAGAGCCTAATAGATTATTCATTGTACTCGCAAACTAGTCTACATACGTGCAAGCTAGTCTACAACAGCTTGATGATTCTTTAGCTTCCGCATAATCAAGCCAATCATCAAGTCAATCAAAGCTTTAACAATCAGTTTGGATTCATGGAGTCGTTTGAGAGGATTCTCAAGTGTTAAAGTCTGGTGGAGAAGTCTGTCAGTATTGAAGTCCGGTGGTGGGTTTTAGCGGCAGTCAAGCACAGGAGTTGGTGTACGTGGATTCGGTAGGAGTAGGCTTTCAAACATTTAGTTGTGGGTACAACGTCAGTTTATAAGATTCGCTTGTAACCAACATTTAATAGTGTTTGATTTTCTAGACCCGGTGTGGTCTCGTGGTTTTTACCCGATTTAGGATTTTTCACGTAAAAATCGCCGTCTCGTGTGTGATTGTAATTGGTTCATTTATCTACTTGTGTGGTTGGTTGTTCTTAAACTTTTTACAGCATTTAGCTTATTTAATTAAATCGTTTAGTGCAAATCACTTGATAAACAGGTTTTTTCAGCCACATAGGCTAATCATGCCAAACATGCTAATATCACTAAATATCGCCACACAGGCTAAGATCGCCACACAGATTACGAATACCACAAAGGCTAAAGTTGTCACAGATGCTAATATCGCCACATAGGCTAATTAATCAACAATTTCACAATCCCATAGATTAACTTTAAACTTATTTCAATTATCGCAATGCAACAAATGCACAAACCCTTGAATCTCATGAATAAGGATTAATCCCTTCTTATTTATCATTCATATGCCAACATACATTCGTACCAATTCTTCAACTATCTATTTAATTCCTCAAATTTTCAATTAATCTCAAATGATACATTGAGCCCCAAAATCCCTAAATTTCCCAACAACTAGGGTTTTCAATTCAAACGAATCTCAACAGATACATTAACATCCACACTCCACTTAACTCAATTAAATTCACAATTTCTTACTTATCTCTTTTCCACTATCAATTCTCAACTTTCATAGAACAAGGGTTTTTAAAATAAAAGGTTTACATATACTTTTTCGAAGGAGGGAGCAATTAATCACATATCTTCCATATTTATTCAAGATTAGTCGAATATCCTGCCCCAGTGAGCCGAAACTCAACACTTTAACACACCTGAAACGCCCAAAGTCGTTGAATCCAAATTCTATTCGGTTGAAAATGCAGCTCTTGCCACCTGGAACACTTTTTACTATTGTGGTTTTGATCAATGCCAATTCCAAGACCATTAAAGTGAAGAGAGAAGAGGGAGAGAGCATAAGTTTCCATAGAGTCTTAATGAGAAAGAGAGAAAGAAGAGAATAGAAGAGAAGAGAAGAGAGAGAGAGAAGAGAGAGCTTTGGTAGGCCACCTAGGGGGAAGGGGAGGCTTCCTCCACAAGTCATGAACAATTCTCAAAGCCACTATGTCTATGTGTGCCCAAATTAAGCCCCTATGCATTCACGATGTATTTAGTTCACATACAATTATTCAAATTGTCCTGAAATTAATATTTTAAACTTATTATTAATTTAAAATCTTTATTTTTTAAAAATTATTAAAATTTAAAATTATTCCCGATTTAAATTTTTCGAACCTCCGCGCATACTTGCAGGTTTAATAAAACTTATTTAAAAGCTATCGGGCCCACTGGCCACACATATATTACAAGTACATAAACTCAAAAATAATACCACGCATGTAGACTATTATTTAAATATTTAACTATAAAAATTTGAAATGGGATCGGGTTTCACAATCTTCCCTCTTTAGAGAATTTCGTCCCCCAAATTTGACACATGTAAAGTTACAAATAATTCTGAATATTTGGAACGGATTTTAGATTCACGTTTCCACATGGCCTCCTTGATGCCGTGGTAGAACAACAACAATCTAACATAGGTAAGCGTTCTTCCCCGCAACACTTGCTCTTTAGAATTTAAGATTCGCAGTGGTCGTTCTTCATAGGAGATATCATTTTTTACTCTCAAATTCGGTCCAATCGAGCACATGTGATGGATTCGGCTCATATTTCCTGAACATTGAGACATGAAAGATATTATGCACAGATGACAACTGTGGAGGCAAGACAAGACGATATGTCACATCTCCAATTCTCTCAAGGATCTCAAATAGTCTAATAAATCGTGGTGACAACTTTCCACTACGATCAAATCTCATCAAATCTTTACGTGGCAAGACCTTTAAGAATACATTGCCAATGTACGAGCCAACTTTCTGTTGGCTCGTACAATCAATGGTCTCGCTCCTATAAAAGAAAGACTGCAACCCCCATCACCAATGCTAGTTCGGCCGGCCGAAGGAGATTCTCTTGAGGCTAATGCCGCTTCCTCGTTCCCTCTTCGATTCTTGAGATCCCCCGAGCCCCCCTTCTATTAGAAAGGAAGAACCCAATTTATATGCTTAATACACCCAACTCATATAAAGTCGATTCGAAAGATACCTCGAGACAGAAAGAGATGGCTGCACGATCTCTCACCTCAAACACCAAAAGGTCTTCTTCTTCTATCAGCATTACTCTTTTGTTGGCTTTGAGCAGTTATTAAACGTCGGCGAATGGCAACAATCTTTTCAGTCATCTCACCCACTAGGTCTGGACCTAAAATGGTCGCCTCTCCCATATCAATCCAACAAATTGGTGACCTACAAGGTCTACCATACAAAGTCTCAAAAAGGCACCATCTCAATCCTCGACTGATAATTGTTATTGTAAGTAAACTCCACCAAGGGCAGATGGTCCTCCCATGAACCACGAAAGTCTAGCACACATTCTAGCAACATGTCTTCTAAGATCTGAATCGTATGCTCGGATTGACCATCGATTTGGGGATGGAAGGCGGTGCTAAAGAGCAAATTCATCCCCAAAGTTGATTTCAAACTCTACTAAAAATGTGAATTAAGCCAAGGGTCTCGATTAGAAATAATGGATACTAGAACTCTATGAAGTTGCATAATCTCACTAACATATAGTTTACTGAGCTTATCCACAGAATCGGTCATTCAGATAGGGAGGAAGTGGGCGAATTTAGTCAATTTATCTAACATAACCCAAATGGCATCGTGCTCCTTTGGCGATCTCGAAAGTTCTCGGCACAAAGTCTATCATAACAGTCTCTCATTTCCATTCTGATACTAGTAGTGGTTGCAACAATCCTGTTGATCGTTGGTGTTTAGCCTTTACTTGCTGACAAGTCAAGTATCGTGAAACAAAAAAGAGGAACATCTTTCTTCATGCCTTCTACCAAAATTGATGACGTAGGTTATGGTACATCTTCGTACCTCCTAGATGCAGTGCAAGGTGAGAGTGATGAAACTCATGTAGTACATCCTCACGGCATGAATTCGGTACAAATAATCTCTCGATAAATCTCAAACCCTGGTATCCTCACCGTTCACAATGTGATCATGTAGCATGTGAGCCACACTATCTAGTACTGGGCATCGAAAACACGACTGTGAAGGGTAGGTTGCGAAACACTCAAAAATAATGTAGCGCACTTATTGGTCTCGTTGAGATGCAAATCAATTTCTCTAACTTTCCCAAGCATGTTCCACTCTCGAATAGCTACACAAGCCAAAGAACTAAAAGATTTTTGACTAAGCGCATTAGCCACCACATTGGCCTTTTCGGATGATATTGTAAATCAAAATCGTAGTCCTCTTTGTACTCCATCCATCTTTGTTGCCACAGATTCAGATTCTTTTGAGAAAATAAGTACTTCAAGTTTTTGTGGTTCGAAAACTCCTTAAAGTGTTCACCATAGTAATAATGCCTCCATGCCTTTAAGGCAAAAATCACAGCCACAAGCTCTAAATCATTCGACGGGTAATTCTCTCACGCATCTTCAATTTTTGTGAACCATAAGCGACTACTCTACCAAGTTGCATTAAAATGCAACTTAAGCCGTCATGGGATGCATCATGATACACCGTATAGCCCAGCCCTTGCTCCGCTATAATCAAAATAGGTGACTAGTCAACCTCTTCTTTAATTCTTAAAAGGCAAGCTCACAAGTTTCATTCCGCACAAACTTGATCCCCTTGAGTGTAAGGTGTGTCATGAGTGTGACAAGTCGAGAAAAATTCTCCATAAAGCTTTGGTAATACCCTGTTAAACCCAAAATGCTTCTTTTCTCAAAAACACTTTTAGGCAATTCCCAACTCATCACGACATCTATCTTCAAAGAATCCACTACCACTCTGTCTCTAGAAACCACGTGCCCAAAGAACTTCACTTCGGGCAACCAAAACTCACATTTCTTGTCATGCCCCAATAACTAGGGTCACGTGAAGAACTCATCAAAATACATATTTTTACTCGTAAAACAAACAACCAAAATACAGTATTTGGAAGTAAAAAGGGGTACCCTAGGTTATCCCTTAGTGCAACATACATACCTGCCCATACATGCATAATATATCCCCTAAGGCTTACAAAAACACCTTTTTAGAAACAAACAACATATATACAAATACATGTTTTCATAAAAAAAAAACTATACAAGTCTTCCACCACCACGGTTCTCTAGATCAACTCCTCATGATCATCAATATCTGAAAAAGATTTTAACAAATCCCAATACGTGAGCCGAAGCCCAATAGAAAATAGACTAGCATGAATGTAAAAGAAAAATATTCTAACACGAATAATATAAATATACCGACTCCCACGAGCCTCAAAAGAGAATAGTTTTACTCCCCAAAATCATAAGTTTTCTTATCGCCTCTCGGCATCTAACAATGCGTAATAATATAGTAAGCATATACAACAAGGTCATAGGTATGCCATACTCTTTTACGGTCTTTTACCTTGGGATAATACTAACCCAATCATCAAGTTCTTTGTGGTCTTTCACCACGGAAAAATCACTTGCCCTAATGTGCAAATCTTAGTAGTCTTTCACCTCGGGACACTCACATGCCCTAATATGCAGTTTTTTCGTATGATTCAATAGATAAAAGTACACACATAGCCATGCACTGAATATCCATATACATATCATCATATCGTTCACATAGCCATCAAGATAAACTCATGTCTGAACCAAACAATTGAAATCCAAGCTCAACCCGAAAGGTTAGCTCCAAACGTCCAAAATACGTTTTTCAAGACTTTTCACAAGTTCTCTATTTTCAAAATCACATTTTTTAAAACCACGAACATCCACACATCCAACAACATGAAATAAACCATAAAAACACCTTTAAAGCTATTTCATCCAACCAAACAAGGTTTAAGCACCTAAAAATCACTTTTTATGCATTTTAAAATGGAAAAAACGCATAATATTACACGTAGCACCCTTTTTAAAATATGAGAGTCTAAGATCCTACCTTGGTGAGTCAAAATTCAAAGTCTCAAAAATTAAATCTCGTCAGAACGAGAATCTGTCTAGATGAATGCAAAGCCAACAACATGGATAGCAAGGATTCATAAGCTAATCGTCGAAAACTAGGCCTGGACACAATAAAAATGTAGAGAGAAGGTGGTGAGTTTGGGAGAAAATGAGTTTTTCAGAAAGAAACTTGAGCTAGAAAATGAGTTTTTCAGAAAGAAACATGAGCTAGAATATATATAGGCCACAGAAAAAAGGGCATCCAGTTGACTGAAATGCCCAATTCAGTCGGCTTAAGGAGTTTTGGATCTCAAAAACATCTCCACCGGCACAACTCAGTCGACTGGAGGGCCCAATCCAGTCGACTGAATGACCTTACTGTTGAACCGATCGACTGCGTCACCAAGTTCAGTTGACTGGACTGCTGGGAAAGACAACCCTTAGCGCCAAAATAGGTTTTTCAACCTCGGGACCAATCAAATAAGCCTTAACGAAACTCGAGAAAGAATAAAACACATATGTATATGCTGTTCTACAACGTTAAAGCATAAATCAAATACCAAAGATGTACATATAACAAAAAAGAACACGTTAAATATATATATCACAAAAAAAGAAACGAACCCGGGTTTCACTACTCTCCCCCCTTAAGGAATTTTGCTCTTAAAATTCTCTACAAGGTCACAAGGCAAACAGCTCCGGATATCTAGCACGAACTCCAGACTCAAGCTCTCACGTTGCTTTCTCAACCCTATGATGAAGCCATAAGACCTTGACATAAGCAATGGTCCTCTATTTTAATACTTGCTCATTTGTGTCTAAAATCTTTATAGGTCGCTCCTCATATGTAACATCCCCATCTACCTACAACTCAGCCTAATTGAGAACATGTGATGGGTCAGTCTTATACTTTCGAAGCATGAAAATGTAAAACACGTTGTGCATAGACGGCAACTGAGGTGGCAAATCTAGACGGTATGCTACCTCCCCTATCCTTTCAAAGATCTCAAACGGTCTAATGAAACGCGGCGATAGCTTCCCGCTACGGCCAAACCTCATCAAACCTCTACGTGGTGAGACTTTCAGAAATACGTGGTCCCCTACTGCAAAGTCTAAAGGTCTCCTCCTCTGATCTGCATAGCTCTTCTGGTGACTCTGATCAGTCACTAGACATTGGCGAATCATGCAGTCTTCTCTGTCGTCTCCCGTACCAAGTTGGGTCCCAAAATTGTGGTATCTCCCACATCTGTCTAACACACGGGTGACCTACATGGCCTACCATACAAAGCCTCATACGGTGCCATCTCAATAGTAGACTAATAACTATTGTTGTACGCAAACTCTGCCAATGGTAGATGATCCTTCTAAGAATCTCAAAAATTAAGTACAGAGGCCCTCAACATATCCTTCAGAATCTGTATAGTTCTCTCGGACTGATCGTCCGTCTGAGGGTGAAAAGAAGTGCTGAACGTCAAGCTTGTCCCTAAGGCCACCTGAAGACTCTGTTGAAAGCGCAATGTAAAGCATAGGTCTCAATAAAAAATAATAGTCATAGGTACTCCGTGTAGTCGAACTATCTCACAGACATATAACCAACCTAGCCTGTCCACTAAATCCTATACTCGAATGGGAAGAAAGTGTGCAGACTTCATTAACCTATCAATCACAACCCAAACAGCATCGTGACCCTTAGGCGATCTAGGAAGTCTTGATACAAAGTCTATCGTAACGTTCTCCCACTTCCATTCTGATATCGGTAATGGTTGTAACAGTCCTGCTGGTCTCTGATGTTTCGCCTTCACCTGTTGACAAGTAAGGCACTGAGAAACGAACTGAATCACATCCCTCTTCATTCCCGTCCTCCAAAACTGATAGCACAGATCGTGATACATCTTCGTGCCTCTTGAATGCACTGCAAGACGTGAATGATGAAAAGCATGTAGTACCTTAGCACGACATGACTCTGGTATAAACAATCTCCTTGTCAATCTCAAACTCTGATCTAGGCTTACAACCTATCCTGTAGTGTCCTTCCCACTGGCAATTCTATCCGTATCATTTGTGCCTCCTAATCTTTCTGCTGAACCTCCAACACATGTGCAATCAATGTAGGTTGTAAAGCTGCTGAAAATAAAGTCGCACCACTCCTTGTCTCCCCGAGATATAGATTGAACTCACCAACTTCTCCGAGCATGTCCCACTCTCGTATAGCCATTGAAGCTAATGAACCATGAGATCCCTAATTGAGAGTGCCGACCAGAACATTGGCCTTCCTTGAATGGTATTGCGAGTTAAAATCATAGTCTTCCAACAACTCCATCCACTGTCGCTAGCATAGATTCATGTCTTTCTGCGAGAACAAGTATTTTAAACTCTTGTGATCGGAGAAAACCTCAAAGTGCTCACCACAGAAATAATGCCGCCATGTCTTCAAGGCAAAGACCATGATTGCCAACTCCAAGTCATGTGTCTGGTAGTTCTTCTCACAGGTCTTCAATCGCCAAGATCCGTAAGCTATAACCTTACCTCCCTGAATCAAAACATAGTCTAAACCATCATGTGAAGTGTCACAATACACTGTGTAGCCCAAACCTCATTGTAGGATAATAAACACTGGTGCACTGGTCAACCTCTTCTTCAGCTCCTTAAATGCCAACTCATAGGACTCGCTCCAAACAAACATGACTCCTTTTCGTGTACGGCACGTCATCGGTGTGGCAAGTTTTGAAAAATTCTTCACGAACCGTCGGTCGTAGCCTGCCATACCCAGAAAGCTGCACATCTCAAATACGTTCTTTGGCCGTTCCCAATCCATCACTGCATCCGTCTTCGAAGAATCCACTAATACCCCGTCTTTTGATACCACGTATATAAGAAATATCTGTTCGTGTTAGGATTGTTATACTAAAAATCATATTTTTAGTATTTAATTTTATTTTTTAATAAAATTAATTTTTTATTTTATGAGAATCTTTAT
>JAOTRH010209862.1:0-10927 GCA_034768845.1 Heliamphora exappendiculata | reverse complement strand
TTAGATCTTGGGTGTTCTTGCCTCCTTGGTGCTTCATCTCCTACCTCCTTGCTTTAAAGCTTGAATTCCATCCTTGGTTACTCCCAATCTAGCCCCTAAGCTTCACTTTGAATGATGGAGGGTTAGGGTTTTGGGTTTCTCTCACTTTCTCTCTCAAAGAGAGAAGGAAGAAGAACAAGAAGAAGAAGAAGAAGAAGAGAGATATGAGATGAAACAATGAGGGTGGTCTCTCCCTCACGTGGCTAACATACATACACAAACACACACACACACACACACACACATATATATATATATATATATATATATACATATATATACATATACCTCCAAATATCTTCATGGTTCGAGAACACTCCAAACATTTCCCGATAGTCCGCTCGAGCGAACCCCCACCGCTCGAGCGATGACTCCTAGAGCAGAACTCTACGAAATTTCTTAAAATTCATCACAAACTCTCAACTTTGCTCACATTTAAATATTTCGAATTATCTATTAGCACAGTCATATTAACATCATTTGTTACCATATATCTCAATTTCACTTTCACCTATTACTAATTCAACCTTTAACGAACAAAATTTTTATTGCCCTCATGCCTAAATTTATTTTGGTCTCTTCTCTTACCGAAAATATGAAAAATAAAATAAACATGTACCGGGTCTCTACAACTTTCCCCCCTTTTGGAAATTTCTTCCATGAAATTCGTCTCAAGTCACACCAAACCGTCCTTTAATCTTAATCTCTGTCCTCCTACTTCACTAGATGTTCGGTTAACATAGCATCTTTCTTAGTTCGCGATTCTGATCGTTCTTTTGAAATGACATTACTCAAGGGTGTTAACACGCCTCTATTTCCAAAAGTATCATACTAACATCAGACTGAACTTCCGAATACCAATATTTCACAAATATTAGAATCATCCATCAACCATCGTTCATCCTAACGTCAATTCTTATCCAAAATCAACATTTAAACACTTTAAATCAAAACGGGTCAGATCATTGCACGACAAAATTTAACATCAGGGTTGAAGTCAACCATTCATGTAATAGCCACGGACGATCCCTCCGTGACCATCATCTTACTCACATACACCTTCCCGAAGAATAAACATTCTCAACCATAGCATTATGCGTCACAGGTCTTACTACCGCTAAGATTCTCCCAACTTCCTCGAATCACAATCTAATTCACAGTTATATTCCAATGTAAACCAAAGACTACTCCAACCCAAACACATGTTGCCAAACTCGGACATTATTCACAAGGGTTTCACGTGTTACCCTAGACTCACCTATGCCCTTACGGTCAACTAGCTACCATAAACTTAAAACCTTATCACTACTTGTACGGCATTACTTGAGTCCTTCAACCATCGACACTAACACAGCCAACTGAACTCCGTAAGTCACTAGGATTATACACACCTCATGAATCAAATGCTTCACCGGTAATCACTTACTTATACAGACTGAATCACATCCCTTGACGCTCTATCAGTTTGTCGAGTCTACAACACCTCAAACTATATAATTTATAATCTCCCGCATTTACATTACCCCACTCGTCGACATTATCATGCACATTCGCACCTTCCCTTCAAGCGATCGAACCACTCTTCATACATTAGGAATTTTGAGAAATCCAAAGCTCCTAACAGAACATAATTCCAGACTCAAAAGAGCCTATCAGACCCATCACGTGAATATTCCAGCCGCAAGGTTCTGACAAAATTCTGACTCTACCAAGAACAATAAAAAAAGCAACCATACTCACACAACCCAGAACAAGTTGCACACCACGGCCAACGATGCTCGGTTAATCAATGCAGAAAAGGATTCTATGCCTCGACACGAACTTCCTTATCAACAAAGACAAACATTCCTGGTCTACCAATCCAATCTCCAAAGGAACGCTACCCTACATGTTTATATTCACACAGTAAAGTAAATAGACTCCACCCAGAAAACCCACAAGGAACTCATCCCTCCAATCACCCGATTCCGGCAGTATCCATTTCCTAAGGCACACACTCATGGATCACAACACGAACACTATTCCATTGAGACTCCCATCTTCCCAAAACCACTAGAAACCATGACCCAATCTCAGCGTACTCTCAGTACCTATCAACACTTGGCCTTCACAGTATTCTGTAAGTCTCACCTTGAGGTCGCCTAGTTCATAGCCACACAGCTATCGTCAATTCTGATCATAATACCCAGGTCATCTGCTGCACTTAAGCTGTTAACTCTTCGACTTCATTTGCACACATACGAACATTGTCAATCCTCATACCCCGTACAACACATTTCATAGGGCTACATGCTCGTCACCAGTTATACACGGAGGTACAACGCCAATATTCCCATTGCGCCAAGACCTCACATTTCAATGTTGCACTTTACTAACCTAACTCCCACTAGGCAAATCTTAGTCATGTCACGGCCTTAAGCCCACTGTCCAAGCAACTTACGTGGAAAGTGCACAACACCAGACAAAAGAAAATCAACTCCTAAAACCTTTCATCCGATGTTAATAATAACTTCCACGATCATGCAGACGCTTCCCGCGCTCTCGTTTCTAGGTATGCATCTATTACAGACATCTTAATGCACGAGTTCTTGCCTATTACCCTAGGCCATCCAAATCACACGGTACACCACTGAACTTTATTACTTCACACTTCATTTTTCCTGAGCAAACAACAGCATACCCTTCTGTGAACCTATGGTCGAATACAAGCAATCTCCAGACATATCATACTCAAAACACGCCATCTCAGAACTAGGCCAACCACACCATTGAACCCTTCTACGTTCTTTTTAAACCTCATACCTCCAACACATTTTCGAACACGGTCTCCTAATTATGAGGGTAACCACTAAACCATGGTCCTACATTCTCATAGGAATCTCACATGACTGATATTCGAGAATCTCATCACGTAAATGACTCAATTGCCAAACTTCCTTAGGGATCTCACTCAATGAGAACTAAAGCTATCGACATTCCATATAAACCAAACTACATCTTCAGAGACATCACCCAAATGCTCGGGTTTACGTGGTAAAGCAAACGGGTTCTCCAAGAAACCACGGGTAAACGGGCCCACACTCATATGTCCCAACATTTAATTCTCACCATGAAAGTATAATTACATTATTCAACCACCCACAAAACATCTCTCCCACTAGGAAGATAACGAATCGGCTCTAGGCTCTTGCTCCACATCACTACCTCTTAGGACCACCATTACACACTCGGTTTGAAAGAGTGTTAATCACTAGTCTTGTAAAGACATCGGACATCATCATAGAAACATTGTCGGCCACCATTCACGATGAGCATATCATTTTTCGTGCTAGGTCTTCGCACTTAGATCTCTACCCAAGCACGTTAACTATCGCCTACTCCTTCACATCTCAACGAGGCTTCACACGCGTCCACATGACTCTCACTGATTAACCACCAAGGATAACACCACATTTATTCACACTACTTTAGCACATCTACTTACGGGTCACGTCATACTAACAAGAAAATAATTAGGAAAAACTATGCTATAGTCTTAAGCTCGCAACTCCAGTACATCCATAAAAAATTGTAAAACTTTTAACTAGAAACATTTCCCACCGTTTTCAAGAACACCCTATGAAAATCATAAAACCATATGTCATGCGATGTAATAAACCAAGAAAAGCGAAAAATATGCTTTTTACCCGAAAGACTAAGCTTTAAACATATATATGACATTTCATGCATTTTCTACTGATGAAAAACCATACAATTACATATAACACCCTAATACAGCAGTAGGGTCTAGAATCCTACCTCGGCCAGTCGAAACTCAAAGCCTCAAAATTTGAACCACATCGGAACAAGAATCTAATCGGCCGAACACGAAGCTAGCAACGTGAATAGTAGGGATCCACAAGCTGATCGTCAAAACTAGGCTCGGGCAGGTCAAATATGTAGAGAGAAGGCAGAGAGAATGGAAGAAATAAGCTTTTTCAAACATTTTAGCCCCTGGAACTACTTATAGACTCGGCCAAAAAGCAGTTCAATCAACTGAAGAGGCCACTACAGTCGACTGAAGCTCCTCTAGAAACGTACTACCGCCCAGTTCAGTCGATCGAACCCCCTTAGTTTAGTCGACCGAATTCAAGAAAACCAGTTCAGTCGACCGAACTCAAGAAAACCAGTTCAGTCGACTGAACATAGCAGCCCAGTCGACCGAACCCATGTGTCTCAGCCTACTATTTTTGGTCTCGGGATTTCTGTTCTAAGGCCAACCAAACAAGCCTAAACGAGGTCCGAGAAGGCGTAAAACACATTTATACATGCTATTCTACAACGCCAAAGCATAAACCATGCATCGATGATATACATAACATGAAAGAAACACGTCATCATTTATATATATCAAAGATAAAGCGATATAGGGTCTCACACATTGAATTTTATTTGTTACCCATTAAAATACGAAAAGATAGCTTGGCAAATCAGAATCTTTAGAATTGTGTACACGAAAAAAAGTTTTTGGACTCTTTTAGATCGTGTGATTTTCAAAATTAATAAATCTATTTTAATTAAATGAATTTTAATACCTCTCGAAAATATTTTATAATCTATGTGGGAGAGAGAATTTATTCATAGATAAATTATGCGGTTTCCATCACCAGTTTGTAGGCCTTCCTCCCCATCAGACAAATTAATTGCGGTATCGCCGGTACAAATCTCTTTTTGGGATAATTCTGGATAATTGTTAGTGTGGATCACTTCTCCATCTGAATGGTTTATTGTGAAGCGATTGATCTGGGATTAGGTAGTGGTTAACACTTTACTGCAAATAATTATTATCCTCTCCATCTGAGTCACTGCTATTATTTACTAGACTGAAGCAATGTCAAATGTTTAATTTTACTTGGTAGTGTCAGTTGCTTAGATAGTAAAATTAAATAAAATTGACCTATCTAGACAAACGATAGATAATAGACGATCTTCCATCGAGGCATGCTATTCACAGGGTACTAGGCTGCTGGCAATTTTTTTTTAAATGGCAGTGAAAACCAAATTAAAAATAAATTCGTGGTTTTGCTCGTCATAATTAATGGTTATTTTTAATTATATGATCCTCATTAATAAAATGGCTTTTAATCCTCCCACATCTATACTCAAAGAAACTATGTTGACTGGAAAAGTAATTTAGACATTGTCTTAACTGCTGAGGACATAAGTTTATATTAATTGACATTTGTCCATCAGTACCTGATGAGGGAGCGATTGAACAGGAAATCTAGGCCCATCAAAAGTGACAGAAAGCTGATAAAATGGTTTGTAGTTATATTTTGGCTTTCATGTCAAATATTTTGCAACATCAGCATCAGTCTATGCCTAGTGCCTATGACATGATTATGAATCTCAAAAAAATATTTGAGGATCAAAATCGTGCTGCAAGGTAGGTGGCCATGAAGTCTCTTATGAATGCAAACAAAGATGAAGGCACCCCAGTCAGGGATCATGTTCTGAAGATGATCAGTCTTCTAAATTAACTGGAGATCCTATGAGCTAAAATTTACAGGAAAACCCAGGTCGATATCATACTCTAGTCATTACTTGATAGTTTTAAGTAGTTCTGCCTGAATTATACCATGAGTAAGCTCATCTTTTCATTGGCAGAACTTCCTAAAGAACTTCCTAAAGAACTTCAAGCAGCCGAGAGTGTTCTTAGGAAGCCAGATTCTGTGCATATGGCTGAAAAAGGTTCTTCCTCTAAACCGAAAGGCAAGAAAAAGAAAAAAATTCAGACACAGGGAGGCACAAGTCCAAAAGCAGTTAAGATACCATAAACTTGTGTGAAGAAGCCGAGAGGCAAGCGTTATTACTGTAACTAGTTTGGGCATTAAAAAAATAGTGTCCAAATTTTCTTAGTAAGCAGACAAACCAGGTAATTTCTGTTCACTAGTGGTTGAAACATGTTTAGCGATGTTATCTATCGGTACCTGGTGTGTAGATATGGGAGCCACTAATCATGTCTGCAATTCTTTGTAGGAGTTTCAAGAAACCAGGCAACTCAGTGATGGAGAAATATACCTTCATTTGGGCAATAGTACAACGGTGGCAGTAGTTGCAGTAGGAGATGTCACTCTCAGTTTTAGTAGAGATATATTTTTACTTCTAAAAGATTGTCTTTAAGTTCCTTCCATTAGAAGAAATTTAATTTTGATTTGTAGTTTAATAAAGGACAAATATTCTATTCATTTTAATGACTCTGTGGTTGTTAAAAAAAATAAACATTTTATTTGTTCTTGTACACTGGTAGATGATTTGTATGTCGTATCTCCTATCTCTCCTATACTGCAACTAACTGAATTGAATAACACAACTAATTTACCATATAAGAGAAAATTTTCATTTTTAATGAACCAAACGTTTCTTTAGCACTTGCGCTTGGGTCATATTAATCTAAAAATAATAAATAGACTAGTAGAAGATCGACCTTTGAGTTCATTGGAAGTGGAGCCACTTCCAGTCCGTGAATCCTGCTTAGAAGGTAAGATGATCAAGAGGCTCTTTTCGGCCAAACGCTATAGAGCTAAAGAACCGTTTGAACTAGTTCACTATGATGCGTGTGGTCCTATGACAATCCGGGCTAGAGGTGGCTTTGAGTACTTTGTTAGTTTTATTGATGACTACTTAAGGCATGGATACATTTACCTAATATACTGTAAGTTTGAATGCTTTGAGAGATTCAAAGAATTTAAAGCAGGGACAGAGAATCGTCTGGGTAAAAGTATCAAATCACTACGATTTGACCATTGTGGAGAGTACCTCTTTGGAGAGTTTATGGACTACTTATCATCAAAAGAAATTATATCCCAATAGACTGCACCAGGCACTCCGCAATAAAATGGTGTAATAGAAAGAAAGAATATGACTCTTATGGAGATGGTAAAGTCCGTGATGAGTTATTTAGGTTTACCTGATTCGATTTGGGGACTCGCATTAGAGACAGCGATTTACATTATGAACTTGGTACCTTCTAAGTCTGTGCCTTTTATTCCTACAGAATTGTGAACTAGGAGTAAGCCTAGTTTGAGATATATTCAAATAGGGGAGTGTCCAGCACATGTGCTGAAAGAGAACGCAGGTAAATTGGAACTGAGGACAAAAGTCTGTTTCTTTGTCGGGTATCCCAAGGGAACGAATGGTGGTCTATTTTATAATTCTAAGGATCATAAGGTCATTGTTAGCACCAATACTCGATTGTTGGAAGATGATTATATTATAGACTACAGACCCAAAAGAAATATTATTCTAGAAGAATTGAGAGTAAATACTAGTAGAACAGAAGAAGAACCACAAGTCACTAATATCCCATTACCTCGTCGTAGTGGGAGGATTATCAAGACATGTGCAAATTATGAATAGGGTGCTGATGCATAGGGTTCAGATTCTGCACAGCGTATTACTGCTAGTACATAGATACAGGTAGTGTCTCATCGTAGTGGGAGAGTTGTTCATCAACCTGATCGGTATATGTTCTTGGGAGAGTCTTTTGATATGATCCCGACAAAACTGGATACCAAACGCTGTAAGTATAATGAGGCACTTCAGGACAAAGATGCAAATCTTTGGCAAAAGGTTATAAATTCAAAGATGAAATCTATGTTTTTCAATCAGGTCAGAAAAGTTGTAGAATCACCTGAAGGGATAAAACCCATTTTATGTAAATGGATCTACAAGAGGAAAATAGGAGTAGACAGAAAGGCTGAAACCTTTAAAGTTAGGCTTGCTGCAAAAGAGTTTACTCAAAAAGCATGGATCGATTATGAGGAAACCTTTTCGTCGGTAGCCATACTTAAGTCTATCCAAATTCTCTTATCCAATACTACACTTTTTGATTACAAAATTTAGCAAATGGATGTCAAGACAGTTTTTCTGAACGAAACTCTTGACGAGTGTATCTATGTTGTACAACCAGACAGTTTCATAGAAAAGGGCCAGGAGCACGTGTTATGCAAGCTTAAGAGATCTATTTATGGACTTAAGCAGGTATCAAGGTCTTGAAATACTCAGTTTGATCAAGCCTTAAAGTCTTATGGTTTTTATTAGAGTCCATATGAGTACTGCATGTACAAAAAGCGTGACAGAAGCGTGGTGGTCTTTCTAGTACTTTATGTAGATAATATCTTGCTCATCGAAAACGATGTTGGGACATTATCTACGGTAAAAGTATAGTTATTTGGACTGTTTGATATGAAGAACTTGGGAGAAACCAGTCACATATTAGGAATCAAGCTTGTGCGAGATCGAAAATAAAGGATGTTGAGCTTATCACAAGCAAAGTATATTGATGATATCCTTACTCATTTTAGCATGTAGGATTCCAGAAAAGAGTTTCTCTTTTTCAGGCATGAAATCACTCTATTCAAGTATCAGTGTCCTAAGACACCTGATGAGATAAAAAAGATGAAGGCAGTTCTTTAAGTTTTGACAGTAGGAAGCCTAATGTATGTTATGTTTTGCATTAGACCTGATATCTGCTTTGCCAATGCCATGGTTAGCTGATATCATTTTAACTCAAGATAGGAGCATTGGACTACGGTAAAGAATATAATCAAGTACCTAAAAAGATTAAGGATTATATGCTAATTTATCAAGCAGACAGTTTAGTACCTTTAGGGTACATAGACTTAGATTTTTAGTTAGACAAAGATTCTCGTTAGTTTACCTAAGGATATGTGTTTACCTTAGGAGGTGGAGCTATTAGTTGGAGGAGTATCAAGCAGTCCTGCGTTGCTGATTCCACCATAGAGGTCGAGTATGTGGAAGCTTCTGAAGCAACCAAAGAGGCTGATTGGCTCAGGAACTTCCATTGAATCTAGAGTTGGTCCCTTCAGTTCAATCTGTCATTACACTTTATTGTGATAATAGCGAAGCAGTTACAAATTTGAATGAACCAAGAGTCCACAAGAAAGAAAAGCACATTGAGCGTAAGTATCATATGATACGAGAAATTATACATAGGGGTGATATTTGTTAGGGTTGGTATACTCAAAATCATATTTTTAGTATTTAATTTAATTTTAATAAAATTAATTTTTCATTTTATGAGAATCTGTATGAGCAATTTATGTGTATCATTTATTTGATATGCATGGATATCTAATATTCTCTATAGTGTTTAATCTGATGTGTAGAGTACAGCTTGCACACAAAAGATCAGATTTTTTATTCTTGCAGAAAATAAGTTTTATGTTCACAGTTTATATGGCAATGGACATACTATCGGTACGACTGTAGTACAGAGTTTTAGTAGGCTTGTCTTGGTTACAGGGAACAGATAATAGCGTCGTCTATTGTTCCGACTCTCTGTGCTAGTACACTTTGTGAGTATTGAATGGGATATTTGGAGTAATTAGTTTTGTTCTGATTATATAAATTAATTCACACGCAAGGTTATTATGAATAGTGGTTATCCTCTTAATCATGAAATAATTATTGATTTGTGTATATTTAATATTATTATTTTCATTCATTAGAGGGTGCGATCTTATATGGGTCTATATTCCCGGTAAGTTGGATAGCGGTATTATTTATATGGTAAATATTAATTATTGATGGAATTCACGTCCTGAATGATCGGGATTGACGATACCCCCTTAAGGATGCTTATAAGTTTTGACCAGGTCAAACCCTGCAGGTGGATTTAATTATTCGGCGGTCAAATAAGTTAAGCAAAATGGCTTAAGGAACATCAAATTGCCAATTAAATTAAATTATCAGTAATTAAATTTAATTGACGGGTATCGAAAATCTTAACGTGGAGAGAAATGGTAAGCATTTAATAACAAGAGCTCAATGCAAGAAGGTCGTGAGATTGAGGGTCAGAGTGCAATTATAGTTCTTTAGTGGTGTGAACTGTAATTCAGTATTTTATGAAAATTACGAAAATAGCTACGTGTCTTACCATAATTGCAGAAACCTCTAGTAGGTGTCTGTATTCCACTTGAAGTCTAACTCATAATTACTCTCCGGTCCTTACTATAGCCCTATATTTACGCGGGTAAGCTGAACCAATTTGAGAATGATAGTTCATTTATTATTATCATTATGATATTATTTTTGTTCTTTCAAGACTTAAATATATCGGGGTTTTGCCGGTACGAGTTTTTGGAGGATCGTAGCCCACACTACGTTCAAGTATCGCGTAAGGGAATACAATAGAAGATCTGATTGGAGTTTCAACTCGGAATCAAGTTGTAATTGAAGATCAGATCGACAAGAGGTATTCATCTAAATTAACTTTGGTTGCATGAGTTTTATTTTGATTGTTCTTTGTCAAAAAATTTATCTGGAGCCCGTTTTGGCGTTTGCTCGTCTATTTAATTTTTTGCCGAAAATCGTTTATAAAAATAATGATCTTGGCAGTATTGCCTCTAACAAATTGGTATCAGAGCCATTTTGTTTTTTGTTTACAGTTATCGGGGTCGGGTAGATTTAGAACTGTTGCTAATTTTCTTTTGCAAGTATTCTAATCCCGATTTTATTATCATCATTTATTTTCATATTTGATTGAATGCGTGGATAATGATTTAATATTTTTTAATCACGAAGATTGATCGTGATAGATTAATTGATTGTAAACTCTACGGAGGCATATGATTAATATAAAAAATATTTTTTAATTTTTAGTTTTTTTTATTTTATATTATCAAAATAAAATAAAATAAAAAATTCAAAGAAACAAGAACGCACGACGCCTGTGCTTGGGATTCGTGGTTAATCACTGTTTCGGTTCATAAAGAAACAAATAGAAAGCAAAGTCCCATTCGGCAGCGGCTTTTTTCTTCCAAACAATCAGCAATTCCAAAGCAGCCGAAGGTGAAGTCCAAAATAGCCGGCGCCAACTCAGCTG
>JAOTRH010209852.1:0-10928 GCA_034768845.1 Heliamphora exappendiculata | reverse complement strand
CTCTAAAATTCTAGAAATTTTAAATCTGCTCCCTCTAATTCTTCATAATTAGCCCCAAAAAAAAAACTTTGTTTTCTAAAAATAATTTCCTCAATTTTTAGAATTTTTAAAAATTTTTCTTAAATTTCTAGGAGTCATTAAAAATTTGCCCATATCTTTCTAAAATTTTTAGAATTTTCTAACAATTTCTTAAATTTTCTAGGATTTTTTTACATTTTCTTAGAATTTTTCAAAATTTTCCTACGATTCTTCAAAAATTTCATTAATATTCCTACTTTTTCCCGGGATTTTTCAAAGTATTTTCTAAGAATTCTTTTCTAAAATTTTTAATTACTTTTCTAGGGTTTTCCAAATTTCTTAAAATCTTTCCTAAATTTTCCTAAAACTTTTCCAAGAATTCCCTAGGATTTTCTAAAAAAATTTTTTCTTAAATTCTCTAGATTTTCTATAAAAAAAAATTCCCTTAATTTTCTAAGACTTTTTCCTAAAAAATCTTTAGCTCCCCCTTAAATCCCTTTACCTTAATTTTATAATTTTTAATAAAAATTACCCATTTTAATTTTCATGCCCCAAAAAATTAAAATAAAGATTCCCCATAGATTTGTGTTTTTCTCAAAATAACAATAAAAACTTAAATCTTTTATTTTGTGATTTTCGCTAAAATAATCGCCCCTTTTGTTGGTCGTTTAAAAAGATCCTAGTGTCCCTACTGTTTTAATCTCCATCGCATAGGTACCTAAGCCAAGTTCTAATCCCAATCATCATCCACATCATCAAAATCATTCAACACATCAAAATAAATCATCAATATCATCATGGTCATTCACCACATCATCATATGGGAGATCCTAGGCATGCATCTATATTTGATATATCATGCTTTGATTTTGAAACAGTAGGAATATGGTACTTACCAATGGGCGTCGACGAGACATATGATGGTCAGGCTCCCGCAGAAGAAGGTCGGCAGCAACAACATCATCCGGAGGCTCGTAGCGTCTCATCCTGCGTGGAACTATGCAATGAGGCAATTGAGCGTATGTATGAGGGTCAAAGGGCGCCGGATGGCCCTATTTCGCGTCAGGATCCAAAAAGTCGACCATCGCGGCCTAAGCCGTAGCATCCGCAGCTGCCTGTGCCTCAGTAGTTGCTCGATCTTCCTCCTCAGCAACACGGTGAGAAGCACGTTCCGCCTCAACCACGAGGGCGCCCATCGCAGCAGTGGGCTGTGTGAAAGTGACCCCACCAGCAAGAAGACTGGAAGTTGTACCTCTGAGAGTTCCCGCGGAAGAACTCCCAGCAGCGGAGGGGCCCTGGCGCGCGCCCCCAAATCCTCATCCCTTTGGCCTTGGGCCGCCATGAAAAGGAATGGGATCACAAAAAGTAGGGTAAACATCGTGAAGAAACAAGACAAAGAGGAAGTGAGGAAGAGCTTGAGGAGTTTGAGAGCGCGAGAGCTAGAGAGAGAGTGAGAGGTGAACAAATGAACCAGATCTGCGCGCCTCAAGGACCTTATGTGCGTTCAAAGGTGGCGATCGCCACCTTCGGTTATGGAGACCGTTAGGTTGGTGAAGAGACACATGGTGACCGCCATGTTGAAGGGGATTTTATCCTACGGTCGCCATGTCAAAGAGGTTTTGTCTTGGCGACCGCCATGTTCGCAACGGTCACATCAGGTTAGTTTCTCAATCATGAGATTTTAGGGTTTTAGGGGTCCATTTGGGGGTCTTTTATTTGTGTATATGTTTATTTTCTTTTATTTTGTTTGGGTGTTTATTTATGCGTATTGATTTCGCGCATGTTATTTTTGTTAGCAGAAATATATATATATATAATAGAAAAATAATATCCCTTAAAAAATAATTTTTCTTATTTTATATGGGTGTGCTTCACGAAAATAATTTTGGGTGTTTTCCAAAAATACTTCAAAATTTGTGCAAAAAATAATCTTTTTTTAGGTGGCTTTCTTCCCGATAAATTTATTTTTTAAGTCGTAACTTGGCTTTTAAATTATTTTTATCTTATGCCTCGTCCCGAATTTTTAGGTCTTAACTCGACCTGTTAATTCATGGCTTTCTCCCCGATAAATTTAATTTTTAAGTCGTAACTTGGCTTTTAAATTATTTTTATCTCATACCCTGTCCCGAATTTTTAGGTCTTAACTTGACCTGTTAATTCGTGGCTTTCTCCCCGATAAATTTAATTTTTAAGTCGTAACTTGGCTTTTAAATTATTTTTATATCATACCCCGTCCTGAAATTTTTAGGTTTTAACTCGACCTATTAATTTGTGGCTTTCTCTTGATAAAATAAATTTTAAGCCGTGACTTGGCTTTTAAATTATTCTTTATCTCGCGCCTCGTCCCCAGTTTATAGGTCTTAACTCGACCTATTAATTCGTGATCTTCTTCCTGATAAATTTAATTTTAAACCACAACTTGATTTTTAATCATTTTTATCTCACGTTTTAAATTTTTAGGTCTTAACTCGATCTATTAGTTTGATGTTTTGCTTCCCGGTTCTCCTCATGACCTTAAACTGACTCATCGGTCCTCCTTATGACCCTAAACTGACTCTGTCCTCCTCATGACCTTAAACTGACTCGGTCCTCCTCATGACCCTAAACTGACTCGTCGGTCCTTCTCATGACCTTAAACTGACTCGGTCCTCCTCATGACCTTAAACTGACTCTTCAGTCCTTCTCACAACCCTAAACTGGCTCGTCGGTCCTCCTCATGACCTTAAACTGACTCTTCGGTCCTCCTCATGACCCTAAACTGACTCGGTCCTCCTCTGCCCTTAAACTGACTCGTCGGTACTCCTCATGACCCTAAACTAACTCGGTCCTCCTTATGACCTTAAACTGACTCGGTCCTCCTCATGATTTTAAATTGACTCGGTCCTCCTCATGACCCTAAGCTGACTCGTCGGTCCTTTCACGTCCTAAAATTGATTGATATCTTTCTGGCATTATACATGTTTGCATTACACTATACTTGTCATGCTTCATATTACTTATCTTGCATCCTTGCATTTTGCCCCATGAACTACGTTATGGTCTGATCCCTAGTAAAAAGGGGTACGTAGGTAGCCCGATTAAAATTCGAGTACGACCAACATCATATGCATGCTTGTGTGTTTGTGGTCTAAGATTGACGGCTCGGTTAAAATGGTTGTTGTCTCTGGATCTTTGAAATAACCTACTTCACGTGTTGCTATACAAGTTATATCAAAGAGGAAAAACTGTAGACACCCCAATTTGACCCCGGCCAATCTTAGGCGAATCTGATGATGAAAACAGGTGGAATAGTGCCTCAGTTTGATCCTCGGAAAGTGATCCAAACTCGGTATTTAAACCCAGAACCTTCAAACCAATGAAATTTTGACGAACCATCGAAACTTGCTGCCCAAGTAAGGCGACCGCCAACTTCTATCGCGGCGACCACCACAGAACTTTGTAGAAACCCTATCCAAAAGTGACGACCGCCAACTCCCATCATGGCGACCGCCATAGAACTTTGTGGAACCTTTAAAAACTATGGCGACCGCCAACTCCAAATGGCCTAACGTGTCCCTAAAACGTGGCAACATTTCATTGGTTGATAAACTCTATAAATATCGTACCCTTGGTACGTTTTTCAGGATAGAATTCGAGAGAGAGGTTTTGTGAGAGAAGCTCTGTCAAGTCGCCGAGCAATCCGAGCCCCGACGTCGAAACCCTGCCGAAATACCGAGATCCGATTTTCCGATGCCTACATTGGAGCCTTGCTTGGATCACTACCCGATGATTGGCACATCGAAGCACATTCCCCCAATTTGAGAATTTTTAAGCAATCCAGGTACCTCGCTTGGATCCCCAGTCTTTCTAACCCTATTCTCTCTCTTTTAGGGTGATCGGGTTATATTTAATCTCAATTCATGTATTTCTTTTTATTTACATAGTTAATCTTGTTCATCATTTACATTGTTTCATTTAATTTAGTTGCTTTAATTTTATTTAATTTTGTTATTTTAATTTCTTGGTTTACACTTTTACACTAAGCACATTATCTTTTTTTTTTTAATTAATTCTTCAAATTAGCGCTAACATGATTTAATGATACAACTAAATAATGTCGTTATTGTTGTGATATAAACACTTACATAAAAATGATTGTAATTGTCAATATTACACTCATTTAATTCTAGTATTTTATTTTTTTACTTTTCTTTTCTTTTATGTTAATTTAATGTTCTAGCATTTTTTTTCTTCTTTTTAGTTAGTTTAATTTCTTTTACTAGCACTTTATTTCATTTCTATTTTTTTTTCTTGTAATATTAATTTAATGCTCTATTTTATTTTCTTTCTAGTTTAATATTTCTTTTCTAAAACTTTTATTTCCCATTTCTTTTTCTTTTCTTCCAATAATAATGTACTTTCTTTTTCCTAGTATTTGTTTCTTTGCTTCCTTGTAATGTTTAGTTTAGTACTTCTTTTTCTTCTAACTTTAGTTAATCTTTAATGCTAATATGTATTTTATCTTCTTTTTCTTATAATGTAGCATTTATTTTTCTTATAAAAACTCCATTTTCTTTTCCTTTTTCTATAGCTTCATTTTCTTTTCTCAACACCCTTTTTCTTTCATTCTTTGTAAATTCAAAAATCACAAAAAGACTTTTAAGATAATTTGCACTTTTAAATGGTAATATAATTTTTTTCCATTTCTTTTATTTTCTTTTGTCTCTTTTAAAACATAAAATGTAAATAGTTAAGTAGTATTTTCTAAACTTTTTATTTTAGCATTTTTTTTTCTTTTGTAAAGTTTTTCTTCTCTTTTAAATCTTTTTTTTTGTTATAAAACCCTTATTTTAAATTTCTTTGTTAGTAAGTTTTCTTTTTAATGTAGGAAGTCACATGCTTTTGTTTTGATTATGCTTTTGATAATTTATGCATGTTAGTTTAGTATCATACTTAAAACAGTTTAGCTTATTTTTGTAGCAAATTCATGTTAGGTAATTTTAATAATTTCTACCATTTTTTTGCTCTTTTATTTAAATCATGATAGATAACTTATTTTTGTGAATATTACATGTAGAAATGTTCCATGTATCCTTTAATTAGAAATTGCATGCTGTAGGACTTGGGATTTTATCCCTTTATTTGTTCTAAGTTGGAGTACTATGTACATATATTATGTATTTTTCATATTTAATTTTGGATGTTCTCTCTTTGCTTTCATTTTTTTTATGTGCATGCTTTTGATAAATTTTATGGTTGGGCGAACGGGGTGCCTAACACATTTTCTGATTCATACCTTAGCCCTCGAACTCTCTTTCTCTGGTTAACGTTTTCAAGATCAGTAGTTCTTTTTATTTTTCTTAGTTTTTCTCAAAAACTAAGTGGCGACTCTATTAGCAATAAAAATGGGTTTTCAAATTTTGGCTTTCAAAGTGTTAAAGTATTTTGCAAACATATTTGAATCCCTCATTTTTGAAACATTGTTATAACCCCTAAAATCCCAACGCCACATAAGGATGCTAAAGTTCAGAAGTTCACACTTAAGTGTTCTCTTTTTTTTTTCAAAATGGAAATAACACCATTGAAATAGAGGCTTAAATAGAGAGAATGAGCAAAAAAATAAAACCCTTATGGGAAAAAAAGCCCCACGGGCAACACTTCAAAATTGGATGCCTACTATTTCAACAGGCAATCAAAGGTGGAGTTAACAAATGAAGGGACAATTAAATAAATACAAAAAATTCCTTTTAGGAGAATAAAAATGTGACATGTGGACAAAAGGCGAGCAAAGCAATGAGAAAATGGTATATTCAATAGGGTATTGATGCCGAGAAAGGAGATTGAAATGACTAAAAAAAATTAATAGTTAAACAGATCATACTGAAGGAAGAACAATAGCTTGGCATCCACGAAGTTAGCACCAACAACATGTACAAAGTGAACAGAACACAAACATATAGGGTCCGTTTGGTAACGTTTATGTTTTCTATTTTCTGTTTTTGTTTTTAAATTTTTTGTAAACTGTAAACAAAAATATATTTGGTAATTATTTTTGTTTTCAAAAAATTGTAAACAGTTTTCAAAATTTACAAATTTTTAAAAACAGAAAAAATGTGTTTTCACTTGTTTTGTAAACACGCTTTGATTGTATCTTTTTTTTTACTACCTTCAACTATAACATTCAGCTACCGCCTTCGACCACCACATTCGACAACCACATTCGGCCACCCCCTTCGGCCACCACCTCCGACCATCGTCTCGGTTTTTACCCACCACATTTGACCACATTTGACCACCATCACTGCTTCTTACTATCTTTCCGACTAATACCTCCAATCACCATCTCTCACTACTACCTCCGACCACTATCGCTACATCTTGCTTTCATCTCCGGCTAATACCCTTGGTCACCACCATCTGGCCACCACCGCCAACCACCCGCTCTGATCATCGCTTTTGACCACCATTTTCGACCACTATCTCTACCTCTTGCTATCATCACCGGATAACACATCTGACCACCACCTCCGACTATTGTATTCATCCGTAACTTCCAACTAACACTTTCCAAATATTTTTGTGCCAAACATGTTTTTATTTTTATTTTTTTATAAAAATAAACAAAAATATATTTTTTATTTTTTGTAAACAAAAATAGAAAACTGTAAACGTTACCAAACGACCCCATATTGTTAAGAATTTTGACCTTGGTTATATTTGTTTCTTATTGGAAAATTTGTAACAAACTATATTTATTTATATTTTATTACTTAATATTTTGACACTTGTTCTTTAGAGTTATGACTTGTTATTGCAGTACAACGAACACAAAGTAGAAAAAGTTAAAAAACAACAAATAGTGTTAGATTGCTCGACAGACCGATCGAGCGGTCCATTGAGCGGTCAGTCGGAACTCTCAGTTTCTGCACAGGTCTGCATTGTCATGCACTAAAAGGAAAAATATACTGCAAGCAGGTCTTGACCAATCAATAGGTCAAAAGACTGATTGAGCGGTCCGCGATGAATCAACTTTTTTTATTGCAGCTTTTAGTTAGGGTTCTTGGAAAGCTATTATGGATAGGAAGCTAGGACTTTATCATGGTGTCTCCTCTTTAATTTTTATAAACCTTAGCCGTAAAGGAGCTTCCCAAGTTGATTAACTCTCAAACTAGTCAACAACTCACTTGATGATCAGTTAGCATCCGCGTAGTCAAGTCAATCATCAAGTATTCAAATCTTCAGTGATTTTTTCGAGTTCGTGAAGTCTCTTGAGTGGATTCTCAAGGGTTCGAAGTTTGGTGGTGAATTTCGTCAGGATTTGAAATCTGGTGGTGGATTCTGGCGGCAGTCAAGTACAGAGTTGGTATACGTGGATTCGGCAATCATAGGCATACTACCATAGGTTGTGGATTCAACGAGGGTTTGTAAGATTTCTTGTAACCAACATTTTTATAGTATTTGATCATTCTAGACCTGGATTGGTCTCATGGTTTTTACCCGGGTTTGAGCTTTTTCACGTAAAAAATCGTTGTGTTTCATGTGATTGTTTATTTTTGTTGGCTTGTGTGATTATTATTTTATTTGCGGTGTTTAACTTATTTGATTAAATCGATTAGTCCAAATCAATCAATAAACGAAATTTTCAATTGGTATCAGAGCGGATCACTTAAAAAAAATTTAAAATTTTTTAAGTGTGATCCTTGATTGATTTGCAATAAATAAATTTTTTTAGAGAATGTGCCTCGATCGGTAGACCACCCCTTCTTGACGGCTCAAACTACCATTTTTGAAAAGTTAGGATGAGAGCTTTTCTAAAATCCATTGACGAACATGTTTGGCTTTCCGTTGTTGAAAGTTACAAGCATCTTACTATTGTTGTTGACAGTGAAACCATTCCTAAGCCCATGGCTAGATGGGATAGAGCCAATTTTGAGAATGCATGTTGAAATAGCAAAGCGTGACCCTATTGGGAAAATTCAATCATAGGAAACATTCCATCCTCCAGTCCTCAATTATTAAGCTGTGCTCAAATGATAACGGTGTTCATTTCAGCGCCCCCGAACTGACTTTGTTCATCCAAGATCGTTTCATTCGCTAGTCACCTTGTTCTACGCATTTAACCGTGACAAGATCTTATTTGTCTCTGTCTCACAGCCTTGATACCTCTTTCGGTTGTGAAAGTGACCTTGTGAGCCTTTTGTCACACTTGGAATCCTATTAAAGGTGGGGACTTGGATGCTTGAATTGAAGTGCGTTAGGCTGACGTAAATTCAGTGCAAATATCTGGTCCGACCACTCATTACTTGGCATCTCTATTATCAAATAAATCTGAACCCATATCACGAGAGCCATTCTTTGAATGCAATGTAGTGTTCGTTTGTTGTACCCTTATTTCAACCACGTTTTGAACCTTGAATGACCTTTATGATATATTATACTTTGATAGTTTCATGTCAACAATTTCTACCTAAATCATGGCCACTTGGCCTCATTCAATCTATCCTTTTAACCAACCAAAATTCTCGTTTGTTGTACCCTTATTTTAGCCACTTTTTGAACCTTGAATGACCTTTCTAGTATATTATACTTCGATAGTTTCATGTCAACAATTGCTACCTAAATCATGGCCACTTGGCCTCATTCAATCTATCCCTTTAACCAACCAAAATTCTCGCCTTAAATTCGGGGAAAAGGACTAGTTTACCTTTAACCTTTTTAATCTCCAATTATATCTCATGTGGCCTTGCATGTCATTGGAAGCCTTGGTTATACTCCTGGCCACCAACCGCCTTACATCATTTTCTTGAGACCTGTAAGTTTACATCGTCAATAGAAGATGAAAGACACGAGGCAATCTCGAGCTCAAAGAGTTCAGCTTACCATGCAGAAGGAAGGAAAATCCATCCACACGCATCAATACACGTGAGACCCCTCTTGTCGAAGCATTAGAAATATAGGAACCTGGATCTTGCCTTCGCTGCTTAACCATGGAAGAACTTGACTACGACAGCGGGTGTTTGAAGTCTGAAGATGGGATCTTGTACCAAACAATAATGGATTTGCAAAACTAGACTACTACCAGCAACCATCCTTCCTCATTACGTTCACTTTGCCCTAGATTGGCTACCAATCAGAGAATAATCCAGTCATTAGAAGAGGCAATCGAAACCCTACGTGCCGACAAGATAAACCTGAACATCAGATAGTGAAGAAATCATTATGTTATGGCCAGACCACGCAAATGAGACAACCAGGAAGTTCAAGCTAATCCGTTAACGTTGTGCCACCGCCTAGAACAGACACGAGAGTTACGCAAAGAGTAGAAGGGCGCTATGCGAATAATTCAACAATAGCACTTTTGAGAAAAAGGCACGCTCGAAAATTTTGGGGACAAAATTTATTTTAAGGGAAATAGATTGTAACGACCGAGTTTTTAAATCTCAGAATTAAGAATGTTAAATCAACCGAAACTAGATTTTCAAATTAGGCTTAGATTAAGAGTAAGAGTCTTGAATGATTAAGCCTAGAATCGGATCCATTGAATTACCCAAAAATCAATAAAACCAAAAATCATATAACCCCGCAAGAGAAAGAAAAATTACAGTTTGGTCCAAAATAATAACAAAATTTCAGAATGACCTAATATGAAGACGCGCACAGATGATAAAGCTCTAAGTCCAAGGAATAGGGAAGCTAAATGCTAAGCCAATAATTAAGAAGAAAATATATGCAAAAAACTTAATATTCTATAATTTTCAATAATTACACGTTTAACTCCAAATTTTACGATAATCACACTTTTAGCCCAAGACATCCAACAATTAATAAATCTATGCTAAGCTACACACTTTTTACGAGAACACCGTAAAGTTCGAACATAATCACTCTAGAAGTCATCAGCAATCTTAGTTCTGACAAATTACATACAAGTTCCTCAATTCTCCCTATCTGCACAAAAGTTCTCGAGGTAATTCTCGTCCTTTCTCTCGACAACAAACACTAACTAATGAATAAATATATATAAAAATATTTGGTCTCAGATTACGGGATTAGCAACAAAAATCCACAAAAGCTAGAACCCCGAAATTAGATTAGGACGGGAACAAAACCCCAATATTCAAAGTAAAACCCTACAAAATATTGAATTCTATAATACTGAATTCTAGAAACCTAAAATCATAAACAAATATAAAATTACAAGTTAGATCAAGAGGATAGAGAAATCATGAAAATGACACAAACCGATCCCATTTGTAATTTTTACACAATTTTTTAATCAAACAAAAACGAATCCTAGCTAAGACTCAAGAATTAAGCCTCGAATCCTAGAGGACACTTGATATCTAAAATTCGAAACTCTAAAATCACATAAAATCATAAAATTGCAATCTTACAACTTGACTAAAAAAATCATGGATCCTAGAAAGATAAGAAATAAGGCCCAAGTATAAACTCAAGCCCAAAATTTTAGAATACGTTCAATCCCAACAAAAGGCCCAAATAAGATTCTAATGCCCAAGTCTTTTAATTAAGCTCAACTAATCTAACCGAAGAAAAATTATAATTATAACCCATAAATTTAAGCCCAATACGAATTTCAAGTATAGCCCGAATATATTAAGATCAACACATGAGGCCCATAAATATTAAGTTAAGCTCAATCCTAATTAAGCCCAACAAGAATTTAATTCAAACCTAATAAAAATTTAAACCAAGCCCAACAGAATTAAAACATTGTGCCCAAACTTTGACCCACTTACATAATTAATTAAATTTTGAATTAAAATAATACAAAATAATCAAAACAAGCAAAATAACCAAAATACCCTTGCATGGTTGATCACATGACATGTTTGCCATATGTCAAAATTTTGTTTTTTTTTTGAAAAAAAATCCCATGATGACAATCTTGAAAATAAAATTAAATAATT
>JAOTRH010209831.1:0-10930 GCA_034768845.1 Heliamphora exappendiculata | reverse complement strand
ATTATATTTTTTTATATTAATAAAAAAATATAAACTTTTAATCTATTTTCTTAGTAATATAATAAAATAGATTATAAGTTTAATATGTTTTTATTAATATAAAAAAACATAGTTTTTATCGCCATCCGGCATTATATTACGTTATATTCTTGAATTTTATTTTGTTTTTCTTATAATAGTATGATATTATATTATTTTGCTATTATATTATTTATACATTATTTTACTTTTTTTTTCTAATTAATTATGATATTATATAATCTTATTTCTTTTAGTTAATGATTTAAAATTTTAATTTTAATTAAAATTTAAGCTTATAAATAAAATAATTTTTTCATGTATTAAGCATATTTAAATTAATAAAAATTACTGTTAAATGATTGAAAAATGATAAGTGATTATTGTTTGAAATTCTATTCTCTTTTAGTTTAATAGTTCTTTAATCTCCAGTCGTCTGCCATTATTTGGTATCGGAGCTGAATCGATCCAGTAGCCTCCGTCTCCACCGCCATGGATCGTCGAATCTCCACCAATTGTCATCTAAGGTCTCCACAACCATTGTCGCCGTCTCTAATGGTCCTTTTTTGCGCCGCCGTCACTTTCACTTGTCGTCGCTGCCTCGGCGAGCCCCACCACCAGTTGCCATCATTGAAATCCGTCATCACCACCGGTCGTGTCGTCGCCACCCCACCACTAATCGTGCCATCGCCAACCATCAGCGTTGCGCAGGTTCATCACCTTATTGCCGCCTCGCACTGTCGCCATTGCCATCGACCACCGCGACCATCGCCGCCATCCTTCGCCTGTGCCACCACCTCCGCCAACCTTGTGCGACGCCACCAGAAACCCTAGAAACTCCCCCTGTAAACCCTAGCGTCCTCCCCCGGTTCTGTTGTTCTCTCAAAGACCCGACCCATTTTTTAAAAAGAGAACCTTCCACAGCCCTTATAGCCCATAACTAGCCCACTTAAGCCTTTTTTTCCAGCCCAAGCCCATAACCAGTCCCCCAAAAAAAAAACCTTCTTCTACTACAAAAATAGCAAAAAAAAAAGAAGAAAAACACCACCAACAGAAAAGAAAAAAGAAAAAGGGAAGCCCAAATCCAGTTCCAATCCAAAAAAGCAAAACAAAACAAAAATATTTTTCTGCTCTCTTTCATCCATTTTAGTTATCTACAATGCCTTCTTTACTTTGCACTTTCGTCAAATCACTCTAACTTTCTCAACGTTTTGTTACCATACAATTTTTTTTTCATCCATCAAAAACTATTTTTCTTACCACACGAAATGTTTGTCAACGCCCATCTGCCAAAAAAAATCTATTACTATCACATTTACACCGCCTAAGAAACTTTTACGTGCACGATTTTGAACCGTAAGTACTTTCTAAACACAAGAAGAAAAAAATAGACAAAAAATGTCCAAAAAAGGAAAACAAAAAAAAGGTGACAAAAGAACAAAAAAGAATAGTTAGCAAAAAAAAGAGAGAAAAAGAGTACTAAAAAAACAACGTCTCTTTTATTTTTCTTTCTTCTCCTACCACTCACAATAAATGAAGTGATCGTAAACCAATAATTTAAACATGACAGTATATTCTTTGATTTTATTTGTTTTTTATAGTAGTACGATATTATATTATTTAGATATTATTTTATTTCTTTTCTAGTTAATTAAGATATTATATGATTTTAATTTTTTTTAGTTAAGAATTTAAGTTTCTAATTTTAATTAGAATCTAGGCTTATAAATAAGGTGGTCTCTCAATATATTGAGGAGACTTAAATTAATAAAAATTAATATTAAGTGATTATTGTGTGATTTTTTGTTCTATTTTGGTTAGTAGTCCTTTAATCGTCTATCGTTCGGTATCAATTATTCGTCAACTTAAATCCTAAGAGTAACGTAATATAGATTGTTTTTTAAAATATTCAAGAAAGAATATTCATTAACACTTTGCCAATTAACCATAGTTGAGTGGTAATATTTTTTTCTATTCCTTTGTTCTTATTATCATGAAATTTAATAAAATCTTTTTATATTAGTTTTCAACTTTTGTTTCTTGCCACCATTTCTTTGTTTATTCTGTCATTTTAATATCCAATGGATTTTGGATGTCAAGTCAATGATATCTTAAACCAACTAAGAAAAGACTAGTATAAAGATCAACAGTAGTTGAGCAAGCTTTTATCTTCTCAGTCATAACCACATTAGTGAACATATTAGTGAACATATTATAGGACTGTCCCTTGAGTGAATCTTTTCCAAGCCAAACTTTGCATCCTTTAGAAGTAAGCAAATAAAATTCTTTGCCGAATGAATGGCGCTCTAACTGTTACTGAATAGTCGGTAACTATCTTACTCTTTTTCAACTTTTTCAAAAAACACCTTTCCAACTCCTTTATAAAGCTTTTCAACCATACCATTTTCTGGAACATAAATATCAAATATGCCCAGCTTGATAAGCAAGCGATAAAAAGTAGAACGAAACAGCAGTTTCATAAGAATATTACCAAATTGATATTTCGATTTGATATAAGGAGTGACAATCTATTTATGTAATAACAAATCCTGAATGAAGTGACAATCAACTTCAATATGCTTAGTGCACTCATGGAATACTAGATTATTAGCAATAAAAATAGTTGCTTGATTATCACAAAACATTTGCATAGGAAGCGAAGTAGAAACGCCAAAATTTCGAAGAAGAGAATGAACCCACAACATTTCAAAGGCAGTATGAGCCATTGCCTGATATTCAGCCTCAGGATTGGAACAAACCACCACACTTTGTTTTTTACTGCGTCAAGTAAGCAAATTGCCACCAACTAGGGTACAATAGCCGAACGTAAATCGCCAACCAAATTGATTACCGGCCCAATCAGCATCACTAAACCCGGTGACAGTCAAAGAATCATATGGTTGATAAAGTAAGCCACGGTCTATGGTACTCTTTAAATAGCGTAAGATACGAAAAAAAGCCTCAAAATGTGGTTGCCGATGAACATGTATAAACTGGCTTACAACACCAATTGCATAAATAATGTCTGGGCAAGTAATAATAAAATAGATTAGCTTGCCAACAAGGCGTCGATATCGACTAGGATCATAAAAAATATAACCCTGTTCAGCATCAAGTTTAACAGTAGAGTCCATAGGAGTATCAACTGGACGAGCACCAAGAAGGCCAGTTTCATAAAGAAGATCCGGCACATATTTTCGTTGAGAAAGAGAAATGCCCTTAGAAGAACGAGAAACCTCAATCCCAAGAAAATAATGAAGAGAATCCAAGTCCTCAGTATGAAATTGTGTGGCCAAGTGATTTTTTAGATCAAGAATGCCAGCAACATCATTACCGGAAAGAAAGATATCATCAACAAATACAATCAACATAATAGTAGTGCCTCCAGAAGAATGAATAAAGACAGAGTGATCAAATGTACAACATTGAAAGCCATAGGTAAGTACAACGGAACTGAACCGATCAAACTAGACACAAGGGGATTGTTTTAAACCATAAAGTGCCTTACATAAACGATACACAAGATGAACACTATCATAAACACTATAACCAGACAGTTGGTCCATATATACCTCTTTCTGAAGGTCGCCATGAAGAAATGCATTTTTAATATCCAGTTGATATAAGGGCTGAGAACGACTAACCGCACCAGAGAAGCATGCGAACGGAGTTAAGACGAGCCAAAAGAAAAAATGTTTCAAAGTAATCAACACCGTAGATCTGAGTGTATCCCTTAGCAACCAACTGAGCCTTAGGGGTTCAACAAACCCATTGAGAAAGTATTTTACGGTGTATACCCAGCGACAATCCACAACTTGTTTCCCCAGAGGAAGAGAAGTAAATTCCCAAGTGTGATTCTGATGAAGAGCTCTTATTTTTTCATCTAGATATTGACATATAGTCTGTTTATAGGATGAAAGAACAGAAATAGACGACAAGGTAAAAGCAAAAGAATAGAACAAGGAAAGAGGCGATCATAGGATAAAAAATTAGCAATAGGGTGTTGAGTACAGGCACGCTTACCACGATGCGAGGTAATAGGCAAGTCAGAGGAGGCAGATGGAGGGGGTGAGGGCGCAGGAGTCTCAGCCAAAGAAAATGACGAATCCGAACCATAAGGGACAACCTATCGAGCACTAGAGCGCTAATATACCTACAAATGAGAAGTAGGTAAAGAGGAAGGACATGGCATAGAAACAGGTAAAGGTAGAGTATGAGAAGAACTATACACCCCCTTACGACAACATATGAAATCAGATGACAACGGGAGACTGGAAGAAGTAAAAAAATGTGTAGATTCAAAGAATGTGACATTAGTACTAACAAAATACCGGCGGGTTTCAGGGTGATAATATCGATAGCCTTTCTAAGTACGAGAGTAACCAAGAAAAACGCACTTTCAAGCCCGAGAGGACAATTTATCAGGACCGGGATCAAGGACATGTATAAATGCAGTACAACTAAAAACCCGAGGAGTGAGAGAAAAGGATGAAGAGGTCGGATATAACAAGGAAAAGGGGGACTGGCCATTAAGGACAACAAAAGGCATGCGATTAATAAGAAAGCAAGCAGTAAAACAACATCGCCCCAAAACTGTTTTGGTACCGTAGTGTGAAACAGTAAGGTACGAGCAACATCCAACAAGTGACGATATTTACGTTTAATAATCCCGTTTTGTTGAGACGTGTAAGCACAAGTAGTTTGGTAAAAAATACCACGATCAACACAAAAGAAAGTAACACTGGATTGTAGATATTCAAGAGCATTATTAGATTGAATAACCTTGGACGTTTGCCAAATTGGGCATAAATTTCATTATAAAAGCGAGAGAGAATAAAAGATAATTCAGATCGACGTTTCAACAGAAACAACCAAGTCATGCGGGAATAGTCATCAACAAAAATAACAAAATAAGAATATTTATTATTGCTGGGAGTTCGAAAAGGACCCCAAATGTCCGTATGGACTACATCAAAAGACTTTGACTAACGAATGCGACTCTTAGTAGAAAATGAACTACTGTGATGCTTTATTAACTGACAAGTTTCACAATTAAAACCAGACACAAGACTCAAATTGAGAATAACCAACTTAAGCTTACCCATAGATGGGTAACCCAAACACAATGCCACTAAAGGGGAGGGACTATAGCACTCAAAACAGATGAAGAAGTGGAAGGCGAGGCAACATCAAGTTAATAGAGGCCATCCTTCTCATGCCCCGAACCAATTATCTTCTTAGTCTTAAGGTCCTAAAAAACACAAGAAGTGAGAGAAAATATTATTAAACAATGTAAAGCTTTTGTTAACTGGCTAATAGAGAGTAAATTAAAAGAAAAATTAGGGACATAAAAACTAGAAAGCAAGGAGAAAGATAGAGATGAATGTAGAACACCCGTCCCCTGCAACGGTCGAGATGAACCATCAACTAAAACAATATGATGCTTGATAGGAGTTAAATGAGAAAAAACGATGGATTACCAAACATGTGAGAGCTAGCACCAGAATTAAAGACCCATGAAGGAGATGTAAGAGCCGCACATGCAACATTACCTGAATTGGCTAAAGTAGCCATAGAAGATGGAGGTAAAACAGATCACAATATCTGAACAATCTCGTTAAGTTGAGTAGTGAGAGAACCACAAGAATTAAAAGCGGAAGGCAACTGATGAGCAGAGGCAGGAAAGAACAGAGGCTGAGGTGTGTGATTAGTAACTTGATTAACATAATCAGATTTACCATACTTAGCCTAACAATACAATTTATTATGATTAATACCAACACAGTGATTACATTTTCTATCGCCACGACCACTACTGTGACCACCACCTCGAGAACTGCCATGAGAATTATGTCCACCCCAATTACCGTGGCCATTACTACAAAGGGAACCATGACCGCCGTTGGTGAAAACTAAGGTAGAAGATTTATATGCTGACAGAGGAGCAGAAGGACTAGGTATACTAGCAGATTGGCCCAACGAGGAAAGTAACAACTTGGAATATGCATTAGATGTAATAGCCAAAGTCTCACTGACTAGAATTTGGTCCTTAAACTCACGAAGATCAGAATCTAAACCAAAAAGTAAGGAGGCAATCATGAAATCCTCCCATTGGCGCTTCTGTGGCTGTAAATTAGTAATGAAAGGGCGATATTGCAATAATTGATCCCAGAGACTCTTGAGCTTACTATAATATTCAGACAACGATTTTTTAACTTGTTTGGTTGCAAAAATCTACTCATATAACTCATAAACACGGGAAACATTGCTCTAGTTTAAGAAAGAATCTGCAAGAAAGTCCTAAATCTGCTTAAAAGTATCACAGAACTCCACTGTAGTAGCAATATGAGGCTCTAAACTATGCCACAACCAACCCATAACAATAGAATCAATTGTTTCCCAACTAGAAAGAGTAGAATCCCCTTTGGGTGGAGGAGGGTCAGTGATGTACTTCAAGCTCTGCTTGCCTTTGAGAAAAATCTTAAAGGTATGTGTCTAAGCTAAATAGTTAACACCATTAAGGCGTTTAGAAGTGACACAACGTGACAAGTCGTCATTTTTAAGATCACTAAGTTTTGTCTCAGTCATAAGAACTCAAGAAACAAGTGTAATCAACTCAGAAATCAACCAAAACACACCAGTAATCGACCAAGCAGTTGCAAAAGCCAAGAGAAGTGAATTGAACAAGGGGCGAAGAACAGATCGCGGCAAAAACAAGGGATGCCGACCCTCAAACAGCAAAAGAGTACCTAAAAACCCTCAAAAATCACTAAGTGAGCCTAAATCTAGCAAGGACCATGAGTTTCGGCACCTATATAGTAGATTCGGACCATTAGAAACCACAAACAACAAGAATCGAAAGAGATTATAGACTTGCGAAGTTGAACAGTCGGCGCCGAGCTTCCAAGTTTCCAAAAATAGACTAAAACCCTCAAAAATACCAAACAAGCATAAATTTGACATGAGAAGAGAGATTCGACACCCATAGATTGGATCGCGACCACTAAGAACCAAGATTGAAGTCGCGAAGAATAGATCGAAGCCTTACGGTTTCGAAAGTTGAGAAAACTTCGAAAAATCATGGAACACGCCAATATTCTTCAAAAAATCATAGAAAAATCACTGCAAGGATTAGTAGAATGAGACGATCCGAACCAGAGGAGCAACATTCATCGCCGTTTGTACAAGCGTTGACGTCATCATATGGAATATGACGTCAGTGTGTCATTTTTTCTGCGCGGCAGAGGCTGAAACTTTACAATGCTTTTAGGGTTAGATCAGAAATACTTTAATACCAAGTTGAATAGTAGAATATGAATTTAGGGTTTGTAGAAGGAAAAAGAAAAGAGATGAGAAGAAAGAGTTTAGATAGGTTAATCAGCTTTCTTCACCTACACTTCATTATATATTATTAGGTCAAAGATAAGTACAAGAATACCGTTTAAGAAATAAATTAAAATAGAAAAAAATCATTCTTAACAGTTACAATATTCTACAACCAAGAAACCCAACTGGTTGCTAGACTACTCAATGTAAACATATAGCTTGGTAGTACTCTTCTTATTATCAATATCCATTGCTAGGTTTGAATTTACATACCCTTGCAATCGAATATTTGAGACATCATAGCACAAAGCTAAATATGTAGTACTTTTAAAATATCTCAAAATTCATTTCATAAACTTCCCAATACTTGTTTGGATTCGACATAAAGATGCTCACAACTGGCCTTGTACATGCCATCACATACATTAAACTGCACACATCTGATGCAAACGTCACTTTTGTCATGTAATTTTGGTCAACTCTATCTTTTTTTAAAAGCCAAAAGTGACTTGGAAAAGCTATATTGTAGGTGTTTGGTATTGTTAAAACTAATAAATTATAAATTGTAATAGAAGTTGTAAATATTTGATAAATATATTAGTTTGTAGTTAAAATTAAAAAAAAGTGAAAACTTCTAGTAAAAATTGTAAGTGTTTAAAAAAAATATAACTTATTACTAAAATTAATAACAGAAAATTAAAAACTGACCAAAAAAACATAGCCAAACAAACCCATTACTTGATTTAGCAAAATTTACTAGTTAGGCACATTATCTTTCGGGCTAATTGAATCATTGTTTTTTTTGAAAAATTAGTTTTAGGTCCTTAAAGTAGCATTGATTTTTTTTTTCATCAATCATAAAAAATTTTAATTCGCGGGGTTCAGTTTTAACGCGCGAGATCCAGTTGGACCCTAGAATAGATAAATTTATACGTGTTTTGAAAAGCCGCACAGATAAATTTATCTGTCTTGCATAAATAAGCAAATAGATAAATTTATTTGTGTACTTTATACATGTTTTGAAAAGGTACGGTATTCTTTATACAGATAAATTTATCTATATGCATATTTATGCAAGACAGATAAATCTATCTATGTGCTTGATACATGTTTTAAAAATGCACAGATAAATTTATCTGTATAAAGAATACAGATAAATCTGTATAAAGAATACAGATAAATTTATCATTCTGTATAAAGAACACAGATAAATTTATCTGTCTTGCATAAAATAAGAAGAAAAATAAATTTATCTATATGCATTACTTATAAATTTATCTGTTTCTATTAAATTTATCTGTGTTGGGAGTGATTGGATCTCGCGCGTTAAAATTTTTATTAATGGATTTTGCGTATTAAAATTTATTTTTTTAAACATTTGGCTGAACCCCCGCTTTGTTTTTTTTTTTTTTCATCGCATGGTAACTAAGGTAATCATCAATCAGTCAAATTAGTGAAATTATATAATTATCCATCACGCAAGACAAGGCATCCATCGTTATTCAACCCGCATCTATAAAAATTGCCAATCCATTCTCCATACAACCATCATTGTGATTACTGTTTCACTGGCATTTGGCAATGTTAACTTCCATACTAAAGTAGTAGAAACAACGAGCCATTAACACAATGCAATAAGAAAAATCAAAGAAATAAGCACACACCATAAGATGAGGAATGTAAAAAAATGTTCAGAGTATGGCCAATATGCAGGAGGGAAAGAGTGATCTTTGGGGCAGATGATGAGAAAACCGGTTACAATCGGACATTGTCCTCTCTGCGCCAAGCCTGTTCATATCAGTTCCTTGCCTGGTTCGAGTCCGATTTGTTCATCATCCACACTCCAGTTCCATCGCAAGGAAAGAGACTGAGTTTTGGGCAACCAACTTTCTCCAAATAACTCAAGCGTGGAAATGATGCCTGCAATTTTTCCAAACTCGTCTCAAATTTGCACAAGTATTTCAGGCGTAAAATCTCAACATTCCAGGTCTGATCCATAATTGGTTGAAGATCGCAAAGTTCTCCTCCTCTAATGTAGAGCTTCTCTAGGCTTCCCAATTCTGCAGGATCAAGAAGAGCAGCCACTTGAGTCCAAGGGAAGCACCGGAGGTCCAGTTTCTTTAGACTCCTGAGTGAACTGATCACTACATTTTCGGTGGCTGCAGCTGCTGCTACTGATTTCCCCCTGCGTCTTGGCTTCATAGTAACCAACCTCTTCAACAAGGGCGGTCTCCGAGTCCCCGGTAATGCAGCTCCTACCCAGGCTATTGTCAGGGAACGAAGCGCTGTAAAGCGAGGCAAATTGTTGAAAAGCTCGTCTCTTGTGTCGGTAGCATCCCCGCTGACACGGAGACTCAGTTTCCTCACCTTCTTTAGCTGCGACAATTTGCTAAGCTTGCAGGCATCCTCAGCACTATCAGCATCACCAACAACGACAAAACCCTTAAGGACTTGGAGTTCAGAGAGGGAGGCAAGTTCCTTCGGCATGTGGGCTATCAAGTAGCACTCAGACAAATCCAAGTGCGTTAAATTCATTAACTTCCCAACCCCATCTGGGAATTTCTGCAAATTATGACAAGCCCGGAGGTCGAGGACCCTCAAGTTGGCGAGGTTAGAGAAGGAAGCCGGAAGCTCTGGCACTCTAGATATCCCTTGCAGGCTCAAAGACCTGAGAAACTTCATACTACTCAAGCTCTTCAGGAACTCCGTGTCACCCACTTCAATGTGATGCTTGGTGGAGCTCTGCCACCTCCCAACTGAAGAACTTTGACATTTTTTAACTTTGAGAACCAGTGGGTATGAAGATCTAGATAGGATTCATTGACATTGAATAAAGTTTCTAGTTCTTTGAAATCGGGAGACTCAGATCGGTCCCGCAATGTATGCTGGGAAGATCCTTCTTTGGTTCTTACCAAGCATGCCTTGCGAGACTTGGCCGAATCTGAGAGGAAATTCCCGGCAGAATCTATATCAAAGAAGCCAGCTCTATGGGCAAGAATTACAACCATAAAACGGGTAAAAGGGTGCATTTTGTATCTATGTACAATTGGGAACCTCTTTTTGTAGACAGGCTCAATGAAGCCCTTGGCCAACAACTCCTGAAAAATATTGTTAGCGGTTTCCTCCGCAGTATTCTCTCTCTCGTCTAGAGACTCTATTAGACCCTCTCCGATCCACCAGTAGATCAAAACCCTCTTGTTTATCACGGAATTATCAGGAAATGCTGAGAAACACAAGAGGCATAGTCTCAATCTGACATCTAGGGTTTCGTAGATTGTTCGAATCTCTTCAAATGCAGGGAATTCTGAAATTGCGGAAAGTAGGGGGGTTTTTATGGACTTGGCAAAACCTGTGAACACGTTGATTCCATCGATTGATTGCAAGGGTGATTGGTTAGAGGAAGGGTTTTCCTGGTTAGAGGTGGGATTTTCAGAAGGAGAAACTTTGCGGGTCAAATTTAGGGCTTGTTTCAATTTGGGAACAGTTTCGTCGAGTTCAGAGAGTTCTTTTTGTTGGAATCTGTGAATTTCATTGGCCATGGAAATCCAGATTTCAATAAAAGATTCAATTACAATTGGATTGGCCA
>JAOTRH010209810.1:0-10931 GCA_034768845.1 Heliamphora exappendiculata | reverse complement strand
CAGCACCCGCCAAATCGGAAAAAGCCATGGAAAACGCCGATCCGCATAGTGCCTTTGACTCCGGCCCGCACGATTCCTCGCCCGACGATTCCGGAGAATCGGCGCCTCAAGCCCAAGGCTCTTCTGGCCCCATCCGCAGCCGCGTGGAAGCCTATCGCCGCTTATCCGAAGCCGCCGACTACCTGGCTCGCACCGAGCCTCACAGCCCAGTCCCTTATCTCGTGAAACGCGCCATCGGCTGGGGCAGTATGAATCTCCAGGACCTGTTGCCGGAACTGGTCCGAAATAATTCCGAACTGAGCGAAATAAATCGCCTGCTTCAGTTCGGGACGGTAGACGAATAAAATGCCTACCCGCCGATACGCCAGACAGAGCCGCGACCGCGAGGGAGCGGTGCCCACTCAGCCGTGCTTGGTGAGCAAAAGTGAACAGATTTATATTGAGGGACAAAAGAAAATGAGAGACCGGTCGTATTGGGGAGGTTTGATTTTGTCGTTATTTTCCAAAGACACTCTATCGTCCGCGCTTAGTTTGATTCTCGCCGGGGCGGTCCTCCTGTACACCATCCCCGCGCCGCTATCCGCGCAACTTCCACAGCTTCCCATACCCATCAAACCCCCGGCAGGAAAGCCCGGAGGTGGTGGTGCAGGCGGCGGCGAAGGCGCCGAAAAACCGCCCGCCGCACCCCCGGCAGCAGCCCCAACGCCCCAGGAAGTGCAGCCCCCCCAACAAGTCGCCGCAGGGCAGGGAACCATGCCGCTTCCCGACGATCAGCCTCCGTTCCACATCCTGGTCATCGAAGGTGAAGGCGCCATCAACAACATCCACCAGACTGTCAACCGCGCCTGCACCGTCCTGGTCGAAGACGAAAACAAGACTCCCCTCTCCGGCGTCGCAGTCTCTTTCTTCCTTCCCGCGGATGGACCCAGCGGACTGTTCCCCAACGGCAGCCGCGTCCTTACTGTCTTCACCGATGAAAAAGGCTTAGCCACATCGCGGCCCGTACGTTTCAGTCCGCTCGTCGGCATTATGCCTATCCGCGTCACAGCATCGCTCTTTTCCCAGAGCGTGAACGCTACGATCATGCAGACCAATGTGGCGAGCGGCCAGGCTGTTCGTTCTTACGTTTCGCCGATCACCCGCAATCAGGAACCCGCCGGTCGTGGCATTCACCTTCCCAAGAAGGTTTGGGTCACGGCCATCGTCGTCGGAGCGGGCGTCGCCGCGGGCGTCGTTCTCCTGAATCGCACCACTCCGCCGGCCGCCACAATCGGAGGCGGAACCACCACCACAGGCCCCATCGTTATCGGTGCACCACACTAATGCTCCGCCCAAACAAAATCCGTTTTGCCGTAATCGCAGGTGGCCTCGTTTTGGCCGCCGCGTGCCCCGCCCAGCAGGTTCGACAACAGGCTCTCGGGTATCTCTATGACGGTGCAACCTCCCGCATCCGTCCTCTCTTGGGCATTCCCGGAGCAGCGATTGTAGGCGACCCCGCCGATCTCGGCGAAGACATCTCTGCAAGCGCCGCTTCACCCAATCAGGATTTCGTTCTCGTCGTCTCCGGCCCCACCCGCGTTTCCGGCATTTGGACCCCTGGCGCCAAATCCATAACCGCTCTCTCCGGCGTTCGCAACGGCGCTTCCCAAATCGTCATCAGCCCCGAAGGCGCTTCCGCCGCTCTCTTCTATGCCGACACCAACCAGGTGCGCGTCGTTACGGGCCTGCCCTCCGCGCCCGTCACCTCCTTCGATGCGGACCTCTCGTCCCTGATGAACCCCTTCAAATCGCTCGCCGTCTCAGATGACGGTTCGCTCCTGCTCGCCTCAGAGACTCTCGTCGATGGCAACGCCGCCCCCGCCGTAGTGGTCTTCAACGCCAAAGGCATAGCCGCCCGAATCTCCACCGTTGGCCCGGCTTCCGCGATCGCATTCCTCAGCAACAGTGACGACGTTCTGCTCTCCTCCGTCTCCGAAGCTGTGCTCATTCGCGATGCTGCCGCCCAGGCAAGCCGCATTGAGCTTCCGACCGCCGCGAACTCCGCTTCGGGAGTAATCGCCTCCTCTGACGGAGTCCGGGCCTTCTTCGCCAACGCCCAATCCGGCGTCATCTCCATCCTCTCCCTCAAGACACCGAACGCGCCGCCCACGAGCTTCAACTGCGAATGTTCGCCCACGGGCATTTCTCGCACAGCCGCTTCCTCCGTCTACCGGTTAAACGGAAACACGGGAGCCGGTCTTTCGCTTCTCGACGTATCTTCAACCCAGCCGCGGATGCTGGTCGTACCGCCTGCGTCAAATACCACCCCGGATAACCAATAGTGCGCCGTCTTCTCGCAATACTCGCCCCGTTCTGCCTGCTCGCCGCCTCCGCGCAGGCAGCCGGCACTACCTCCGTTACCATATCGGCTTCGTCGACCACTCCGATCACCTTCGGCACATCGTTCACTCTTACAGCGACGGTCAGCCCTTCATCAGCCACCGGCTTGGTGACGTTTTTCGACGGCGACAACATTATCGGATATTCGCAAACCGGAGCCGGCGGCACCGCCTCGTGCCCCAATACGGGAATTCCAGCTTGTTCCACCTCGCTTGTGCCCATTGGCGCGCATAAATTTTACGCGTATTTCGCCCCGACAGGCGGTTCCTCCCCCAGCAGCACCTCCACGCCCGCAACCCTCACCATCACGGGGCTGGCTTCATCCCAATTCGTTGCCCCGTCCGGCACCGCAACCTCGGTCACTTCACCCAAAACCCTGACTACCGGCGACTTCAACAACGACGGCACGCCCGATCTGGCCATGATCACTTCCTCCGGCACCGTTCTGACGATTCTGCTCGGTAACAGGGACGGCACATTTCAATCGCCGGTCACCTATAATCTTCCGAGCGGTACGACGGCCGGCCTGGACATATTCACCGGCGGTACAGTCGCCAAGGGAATTGTAGCGGTCGACATGAATCAGGACGGCTTTGCGGATGTCGTCGTCAGCCAGGCCTACACCGGCGGGTATGCCTCTACTCAGAACGGCTTTCAGATTCTTCTTTACCAGAATGCGGCGGATGGAAGCGGCGCGCTCAGCTCTAACCCGACCGTAATCGCATCGCAAGTTCCTGACACTGAGATTCTCACTGTCAGCCCGAACACCTACCTCTCTCACAGCTATACTCTGGCGCCGGGACTGGCTGCCGGTGACTACTACCACACCGGTGCACCCTCTGTCGCCTACACCTACACGCAACTTGACCAAGCTCTGAATAACGCTTTTGTCGCTACGTCGAGCTCTTATGCGGGAATCATTCAAACGGTTTCCGCGACCAGCGGCCCTCACAACACCGATATCTCGTCGGTCCTTTTTCCCACCGGTCTCTATCCCGCCAACCTTCAGAGCAACGGCACACCCGACGTAATCATCGCCGGAACGGTGCCCGTGAGCAGTGCTCCCGGAAGCAATCAGGCATTTGGTCCTTATCGATCGTCTCTGGATGGTGGTTTCACCATCGCGCCCAGCGGCGTAATTGCAATCGCCGGATCGAACAAGACCATCGCGATTATCGGAGTTGCCGACGCGGATTATAACAACGATGGCTTTGACGACATCGCCGTCGGAGACGGCAACGGGATAGATATATACTACGGCAACTCATCCGGCACTTACGCTGCCGCCAAGAATGTGACTGCTGTAGCCGGCATCAAGGTAAATTTCCTGGCCGCGCTCGACATCAATGCCGATGGAATTCCAGACTTGGTTTTCGATAACAACACCGGGTCCGGATACGCATTATTAGGTACGGGCAACAATTCGGGCACCTTATTCAACCTCACCCCTTATTCCCCCTTTACGACGCTTTCCGGCATCAACGGAATGGTAGTTGCCGATTTCAATCTCGACGGACACGTGGATTTCGCGACCGTTGGCACCGGTAGCGGCAATGTCACAGTCTCGTTAGGCAGTATCCCTCTAATCACGTCCATCTCGCCGACTTCCACGATCGCCGGAGCCACGAACACCACCGTAAATATTAACGGCCCGTACTTCGCCGCAAACGACAGCATCATCGTGGGAAGCGGTGGATCTGCTCAGACCGTAACGCCGACCAACTGTGCCGGCTCGGGAACCACCACCACCTGCCTTGCCGTGCAGGTCCCGAGTTCTTTTGTTACCACCTCGGGTGTAACTGTTCCTATTGCGGTCAAAGATACGTCGTCCGGCGCTGTTTCCGCAGCCTCGAATCTGACGGTTGGAACAGCCCCGTCGCTTTCAAGCGTGAGTCCTACCTTCGCCACCGTTAGCCCATCGAGTGCTGTCACGATCGTTTTGAGCGGCGCCAATCTGCCTTCCTCTCCCATCGTCAACTGGGTTTTCACCCCCACCGGCGGAGCGGCTCAATCCGCTCAGCATCTTACTGTTTCGTCCAGTCCCGCTCCGAACGCAAATTCGATTACCGCGACCATTCCTGTTTCCTACCTGAATACGCTTGGCACAGCTCAGATCACCGTTCAGGACCCGGTCAGTCTCGTCAGTTCGAACTCGGAAGGCTTTACCGTCGCCCCGCGTCCTGGCGTCAACAGTATTAACCCCAGCAGCGCCGGCGTTGGAGCCACCGCGTTCACCCTCACCATCAACGGCGTCAGCTTCCAGGGCGGTGACTCCGTCATTTGGACTCCGTCCGGCACCGGTTCTACCGCAACTACCTTCTCGGGCGGATCCGTCACCGTCGTTTCCTCCTCTCAAATCCAGGTCCTGATCCCTGCCAACCTTTTGAATACTCCGGGTACGGCGACCATCCAGGTCGCTGACCCAAGCGGTGTCGCATCAAGTTCTTCCGCTACATTCACGATTTCCGGGCCGATCGTCGGCCCCATCTCCCCGTCCGGAGCCATCGCCACATCCACAAGCCAGGTCACACTGAACGTCTCTGGCTCCAACTTCATTCCCTCATCGGTGGTCAATTGGTGTTTCCCCGCCGGCACCTGCACGGGCGCTATGCCCACTTCGGCGGAGTCGCAGCTCGTAACTACCTACGTGAGCGCCACGCAGTTAACGGCCATCATTCCCACCTCCGACCTCACCGCGGCCGGAACCGCATCCGTTACTGTCAGCAACGGGACGATCGAGTCGACCACCAGTCAGCCGTTCACCATCGGCAACCTGACACTGTCAAGCATTCTTCCTTCCAGCGCGACCGCCGGCAGCACGGGGTTCAGTATGACCTTAAGCGGCACAAATTTCGCGTCGAATGCCATTGCGACCATCACGATTGGTGGAACCGCCACCAATCTGACGACGAGTTTCGTTTCATCGAGCCAGCTATCTGCGCTCGTGCCTTCCAATCTGTTGACCACCGCTACCACTGCATCCGTCACCGTTTCGGTCAACAACGTCGTATCCAATGCCGTCACGCTGACGATTCTTCCCCCGGCGATTTCCGGCATCACACCCACCACCACGCCAACCGGCGTCAACGCCTTCCCTCTGAAGGTTGTTGGCTCCAACTTCTTGAATACATCCGTTGTTCAATGGAACAACGGTAGCTCCACCACCGCGCTCAGTACTTCTTTTACGGACGCGAACGATTTGGTCGCCATCGTGCCTTCGACGCTGGTCACCGCGCCCGGCACTGCAGTCATCACTGTAATGAACCCGGGCGGGTCCGTCTCGACAGGCGCGATATTCACCATCGGTCCGGCTCCCACGATTAACACGGATAGTTCCGGTCTCAACCCGTTCACGGCCGCCGTAGGTTCCGGACCTACTCAAATCGTCATCCAGGGCACCAACTTCCAGTCCGGATCCATCGTGACTTGGAACAATGGCGGTACGGTGACCAATCTTGCCACAGGCTTTGTCAATTCCACTCAATTGACTGCCACGGTGACAGCCGCTCTTCTCGCAAACCCTGGTAACGTGTTCGTCACGGTTCAAAACCCAGGTCCCGTCAGTTCGAACTCAGTCACCTTTACGGTTGGGCCCACCTTCACTCCCACCGTCACGACGCTCTCGCCGAATTCGACCATCGCCGGCGGAGCGCAGTTTCAACTCATCGTTACCGGCAGCAATTTCGTCAACGGATCTACCTTGCAATGGAACCCCGGCGGCGGCACTGTCACAAGCATAGCCACTTCCGTATCGATTCCCAGTGGCCAGACCACTGCAAGCACCCTGAGCGCGATTATTCCCGCCTCGCTCATCACTACCGCGGGCGGTGTATTTATCAGTGTTCTCAATCCCGGTGGCGCTACATCCGTTCCGGTTCCGTTCACCATTAACTCGAATCAGCCGACCATCACGAATCTCAATCCGGCTAGCGCGACCGCGGGTACTTCGTCCTTCCCCCTCACTGTTACCGGTACCAATTTCGTCAGTGGATCCACAGTGATGTGGAACGCGGGGAGCAGCGCGCAATCAGTTCCCACTTCGTTTGTCAATAACACAACCCTGACCGCCATCGTTCCCACAGCCTTCCTCGCCACGGCGGGAACCGTTCTTGTTACCGTCCAGAATCCAGCGACAACCACCGGCGGAACCGGCCCCGTTTCGGGTTCAGCCGTCTTCAGCATCACACCCACCGGACCGCCGACCATCAATTCCACCGCCGGCGTTGCGCCTTCCACCGCCACCGTCGGCTCACCCCAATTCCTCATCACGATTAGCGGCTCGAATTTCTTCAGCGGATCGGTTGTCCAATGGACTGCCGGCGCCAGTTCGACCGTCACCGCGCTTACCACCAGCTTCATCAGTACCACACAGCTCACCGCCCTCGTTCCCGCGTCATTGGTTGCCGCCGTCGGGACTGCGTTCATCGATGTGCAAAACCCGGGCGGAGCTATCTCGAACCTGGTTTCGTTTACCGTCAGCGCCGCGCCCGGTCCCACAATCACTACTCTTAGTCCCACCAGTTCCACCGCGGGAGACCCGTCATTCCAACTTGTCGTGAGCGGCACCAACTACGCTACCGGCTCGGTAGTTCAGTGGAACAACGGCACCACGGTTACGCCTCTCGCCACGGTTGTCCTCAGTGCCACTCAGGTTTCGGCCCTGGTTCCCGCCACCTTGCTGACCACCGCGGGCACCGCGTTCGTTGACGTGATGAACACCGGCGGCGCCATTTCGAATCTCGTTTCGTACACCATCAACGGCGCGCTTACGCCCACCATAAGCACCACCGGCGGATTGGCGCCCAGCACCGCCACCGTCGGAGCGTCCAGCATCCAAATCGTCATCTCGGGCACTAATTTCATCCCCACCTCGGTTGCGCAGTGGAATCCCGGCACCGGTCCCGTTGCCCTGAGCACCATCTACCTGAGCAGCACTCAGTTGACCGCGATCGTTCCCACAGCGAACCTTGCCGCCGCCGGCACGGCCTTTGTCAGTGTTTCGAACGGGACAGGCAACGTCTCCAATTCCGTGCCCTTCACCATAGTTGCTCCCGGAGCGCCTACCATCCTCACCACCGGCGGACTTAGCCCCGCAACGGCGGTTGCTGGTTCCGCGGCTCTCCAGATCAACATCACCGGCACCAACTTCATCTCGACTTCGGTGGCGCAGTTCAACACCGGCGGCGGCGCGGTAGCGCTGTCGACCACCTTCATCAGCTCCACGCAGTTGTCCGCCATCATTCCCGCGGCCAATCTTACAACCGCGGCCAACGCCTTCATCAGTGTTTCCAACGGCGGCGCCGGTGTATCGAACTCCGTCCTCTTTACCGTCACCGCGGCTGCTTCGCCCACCATAGATACAACCACCGGCCTTACGCCGAATTCGGCAGTCGCCGGGAGCGCCGCCGTTACCCTCAATGTCACGGGCACCAATTACATCTCCACTTCGGTCGTCCAATGGAACTCAGGCGTGGGGCCAGTTGCTCTCCCCACCGTCTTCATCAGCTCTACTCAACTCGCCGCGACCATTCCGGCGACCGACCTTGCCGCCGTAGGCACCGCCTTCGTCACCGTTTCGAACGGCGCGAATAATGTTTCCAACGCGGCGGCATTTACCATCACCGCTCAGGCCGCTCCCACCATCAACACTTCGACAGGCCTGTCGCCGTCCACGGCTCTTGTAGGCTCGACCAGCCTGCAAATGACCGTTACCGGCACCAACTACATCTCTACTTCCGTTGTCAATTGGAATGCCGGAACCGGTCCCGTCGCGCTGACCACCGTTTTCATTAACTCCACCACCCTGACCGCCATCATCCCGACGGCTGACTTCACTTCAGCCGGCACCGCATTCGTCACCGTAACGAACGGAGCGATTTCCTCCAATGCAGTGCCTTTTACCATTGTTGGTTTAGGCGCGCCCACTGTTACGACTCTCAGTCCGGCTACGGCAGTGGCCGGCAGCGCTGCCACTGCCGTGACCATCACCGGCACCAACTTCATTTCGTCTTCCGTCGCCCAGTGGAATTCGGGAGGGGGCAATCAAGCTCTCGCTACCACTTTCCTCAGCTCCACTCAGCTCTCCGCCATCGTCCCCGCAAGCGACCTCACAGCCGCCGGCAGTGCTTTCATCAGCGTTGTCAATGGATCTAGCGCTTCCAACTCGGTTCTCTTTACGATCACGGCTCAGCCAAGCCCAATCATCAACACCACCGGCGGCTTGAGTCCCGCCACGGCCGTAACCGGCAGCCCTGTCACCCAACTCCAGGTCAGCGGAAGCAACTTCATCCCAACCTCCGTGGTCCAGTGGAATTCCGGTAGCGGCGCACAAGCGCTGGCCACTACCTACGTCAGCGCCAATCTCTTGAACGCCATCATTCCGGCGGCCAACCTCACCACCGCCGGTACGGCCTTCGTCACAGTCACGAACGGCACCGGCCTGGTATCTAATTCGGTGACTTTCAGCATCACCGCTCCGGCCGCCCCCACGCTCACAACCCTGACACCTGCTACCGTCCCATCTGGCGTCGGCACCTTCCAGATGACCATTACGGGCACCAATTTCAATTCCACGTCGGTTGCTTCGTGGAACAATGGCACCTCCACCGCGCTCTCCACGGTGTTCGTCAACTCCACGACATTGACCGCCGTGGTTCCCGGCACACTGCTCACCACGGCGGGCAGTGCATTTGTAAGCGTTACCAACACCGGCAGTGTCGCTTCAAACGTCCTCACCTTTACCATCAGTCCCGCCAGTCCGCCCGCGATCAACACCACCGGAGGTCTCACCCCCTCCTCGGCGCCTGTTGGAAGTGCTGCCGTTCAGCTCGTCGTAGTCGGCACCAATTTCAATCCCACCGCCGTCGTGCAATGGAATTCGGGTACCGGCACCACGGCCCTTGCCACCATTTACGTCAGTTCCACGCAACTGTCCGCGGTAATTCCCGCCAATCTCCTGGCCACTGCCGGAACCGGCTTTGTCAGCGTCAACAACGGCAATAATTCCATCTCCAATACCGTCGCCTTCAGCATCGTTCCGCCCTCCGCTCCCACAATCCTGAGCACCGGAGGCGTCACGCCTACCAGCGTTACGGCCGGAAGTTCCTCGGTTCAGATCACCATCACCGGAACCAACTTCCTGTCGACGTCCGTAGTCAATTGGAACGCGGGCACCACCACCGCTTTGGCCACGTCTTTCATCAGCTCCACTCAGCTCACCGCGGTGGTGCCGGCCAGTCTTCTCACCACCAGCATTACGGCGTTCCTTAGCGTCACCAACCCTGGTCCGCTCGTTTCCAACACCGTAGCTTTCACTGTCAATCCTCCGGCCTCGCCCACTATTTCCACCTCGGGTGGTGTTGCGCCTGCCAGCGCGACGGTCGGCGCCGGATCTCTTCAGATCACCATTACCGGCACCAACTTCCTTTCCACCTCCGTCGTCAACTGGAACTCAGGCACCACCACGGCGCTGGCCACTTCTTTCATCAGCTCCACGCAGTTGACCGCCATAGTTCCGGCCAGCCTGCTCACTACCGCCACCACCGCGTTTTTGAGCGTGACCAATCCAGGTCCGCTCGTATCCAACACCGTCTCTTTTGCAGTCAATGCGCCCAATTCGCCCACCATCTCCACGGCGAACGGCCTGATTCCCGCCACCATCGCCGCCGCCGGACCCGGCTTCCAGCTCATCATCATCGGCACCAATTTCCTTCCCACTTCGGTGGTCAACTGGAATGCCGGCACCCCCACTGCTCTCACGACGTCTTATGTCAGCTCCACGCAGTTGACTGCCGTGGTCCCTGCCGCGCTCATCGCCACCACGGGAACGTCTTTTATTAGCGTCACGAACCCCGGACCCCTGAACTCGAATACCGTTCCCTTCGTGATCTCGGCCTCGGTCACGCAACCCACCATCAATGTCGGTGGTCTCACTCCGGCCTCGACTCCCGCGGGCAGCCCCTCCTTCCAGTTGACGGTCTCGGGTACAAATTATCAGAACGGTTCGGTCGTAAATTGGAACGCGGGGGGAACCGCTACCGCTTTAACCACGGGATTCGGCAGCGCCAATACTCTCACCGCCTTGATCCCGGCCACCCTCGTCGCTACTCCCGGCTTGGCGTTCGTCTCGGTCACCAATCCGGATAAGACCGTCTCGAACTCGGTCACATTCAATATCACCGGTTCTGTCCCGGTTCTCACGCAGTTGACTCCGAACGTCGCTCCGGCAGGCAGCCAGGGCTTTAGCCTTGTCATCACCGGAACCGGCTTCGCCGCGGGAGCCACCGTTCTTTGGGGCACCACGCCCTTGCCCACCATCGTCAACAGCGCCACCCAGGTGACCGCCACCGTCGGCCCCACTCAGCTCAGTAGTGTCGGCCCTGTCGCCGTCTCGCTCCAGGGTTCCGGCGGTACATCCAACTCTTTGACCTTCAACGTCGGCGGCCCGGTCATCACTCTCTTGAGCCCCGGTGTCGTCACCGCCGGCTCCCCCGCCTTCACTCTCAGCGTAGGCGGCGATAACTTCGTCACTGGAGCGGTAGTCAGCTTTGGCG
>JAOTRH010209799.1:0-10931 GCA_034768845.1 Heliamphora exappendiculata | reverse complement strand
CAACCTTGGAATTCGAAAAATTTCCCATAAAGAGTTGTTCTCCATTCTCCATCAATTGATAGGTTATAACCAACCTTTTGTGTGAACACACGTGACGAGTAGCCCCTGTGTCTACCCACCACTCTCTTGGATTTCCAACCAAGTTCACTTTAGACACCACTGCTGAAAGACTGATATTTGGCACACCACATGACAGATTCTCCACTTCTGTCATATTAGCTTGGGCAATTTTCTGCTTCTTGCTGGGGTTCCCTTGACTCTTCTTCTTGCGGCAGTCTTTAGCCATGTGTTCTGGCTTGTCACACACATAGCATTTGCCTTTGAACTTCTTAGTGTCACCGCCTTTGGAACCTTGTGCAGAGAATTTCCTCTTCTTGTTGGATTTCTGCCCATGTTCCACCACATTGGCCTTGGACTCCATGGAAGAATTTCTAGTTCTCTTGTCGGAGACTCTGTTGTCTTCCTCGATTTTTCATCTCTCAATCAAGCCCTTAAGTCGCATCTCCTTACGTTTGTGCTTGAGATAATTTTTGAATTCTTTTCAAGATGGCGATAATTTTTCAATAATTGCAGCCACTTGGAATGATTCACTTATTGTCATTTCTTCTGCATGAATTTCATGTAGGATCAACTTGAGATCTTATACTTAACTGATTACCGTCTTGGAATCCACCATTTTGAAGTCTAGAAATCTGCCGACAACAAACTTTTTCATTATGGCATCTTCCGTTTTGTACTTCTTGTCCAGGAATTTTCACAGCCCTTTTGCGGTCTTGATTGGACTATACACATTGTACAATGTATTATCCAATTCGTTGATGATGTAGTTCCGACAAAAGTAATCAGCATGTTTTCATGCTTCCATAGCGGCAATAACTTGCCTATCTGTCTCGTCCTCCTTCTGAGTAGGTAATTTTTTATGAAGATATTTTACCAAATTGAGAGTCGTCAAATAAAACAACATTTTTTATTGCCATCTCTTGAAGTTAGAACTGTCGAACTTTTTTGGCTTCTTCCCGTAATTCACGGGTACAGTAGAAACAACCACGGGTAACACCGGCGCACTCGCAGGAGCAGTGGCCGTGACCATATTTCCAACACTGATATTTTTAGTGGCCATTTCTATATAAACAGAAGATCAACTCAAAATTAGGTACTTGTAAATTTAAAATAAGTATCTGGAATAACCAGAAATAATTCTGAGAAGAATATCAAAACTGTAATTAACACAGTTTTGGAAACTAAAACAGAATAGAAATTAAATAAACCAAAATAATATCTGTATATCAACAATACAGTAAAGATTTTTTTAAGAAAATCGAATATATCTTAAGATTGTTGGGCAAAATTGTGGTTTGAAAATAAATAATAAAACCCAATATTGTACTGTAATAAACAAACAGAAACTGAAAATAAAGAACTGAAATTAAATTCTTATAAACAGTCGCAAAATCAAAAATTGTAAAGGATCGAGGCTAGCGTTGGACGCTATTTCCTTAAGATAGATTCGTCCCCCACACGGGTGCTAATAGGTTTCATGGATGTCAATCTCCTAGGATACAACGATCAATACCCGAAGAAGATGCACTCTAATCTTCAAGTATGGCGAACCATTCGTGTTTTGTACTCTCCAACTCTTAGAACATGAACACACTTTGTATGCAATGTAGGAAGGAAATTGGATGCCAAAATCGTGCATGAGAATGTGTTTATATAGCCACTAATGTGACTTTTTGCAAAAGTCACTGCACCTATTCAGAACAGGTGCAACTGTTTGTCGTCAGCGCTCAAGCGCTCTGCGAGCGCCCTATTCTGGAGTTTAAGAAAGCTTTTGGCGCTCAAGTGCTCAGCAAGCGCCTTGCGAGGGCCTAACATTGGAAGGGAAGTGCTCGAGCGCCTAGCGAGCGCACCATTCTGGTATTGTGCCGCTCAAGCGCTCCATTCTGGAATTTTGACCGTTTGGCTTTTGACCAATTGGGTTAGGTAACGAATTTTAAATTCGAATTTAAAAAATTTTATTTAAATAAAAATTTAAATAAATTTTCTCCAAAAATATATAAGCTACTCGGATCAGGTCGACCCACGGCCCCCAAGCCCGAGCCCGAGCCTAGCCCAGCTTGGCTCGGCTCGACCGGCCGGTCAGTCAGACAAACGACAACGACAGCGCGCGCACGCATGTGTGTAAAATGGGTCGAACCCACCGTTAACTAGGTCTTCTCCCGTCCACAAAATTGGGTACTCCCAAAGAACCCTCCCCTTAGTCCAACTCTAGCTTATATATACCCACTAAGTTTCTCAAGAACTTCCAATGTGGGATAGAAGTTCCATACTTCCATAAAATCCAACAAAACTCATGTTCAAGCGACAACTTTAAACATCAATTTCTCATTCACCTCTTATCAGATTTGAGCAAATGAATATACGTCGTTTATCTCCTCGCGGAGGAGAATGTATAGCACCCCAGACCCAACTCAAAAGACGTATGGATCCCACATTTATTTTGGCTCAAAGTTTGCCAAAAATAAGATTATTAAATCTAATTTTAACAATGGAATGGATCAAACACACACTTGAAATAGAAGAAGAATAAAGGAATGGAGGCGAATATAATAAGTGAAAGATAAATGATGAATAAATAGATAAAAGAAGCATACTTGGAGAAGGTCAAGGAGAAGATCATTGGCCAGATGTCTAGTAGGCAGTGAAGAGAGAGCCTCCACGTCAGCCCCCATGAACTGGAACATTTTGACTCAATCCACGTCGAAGTCATTCATGATGTAGCCAATAACGAGAGAGAGGGACTCAATGGAAGATGAGACAAGGGATGCAGAAATAGGGGGTAATGAGTTGGAAGGGTTCAGTATGAGTATCGCTTGGTCACAAGAGGAGGGAGCTCAAAGATGGGTTCCTTTTCTGGCACTAGTTCAAGGGGTGGTTCAAAGACGCCCTTCCCTTTTAGCAATTGGGATTTCTTTGGACTGCTGCTTGAGTTAACACATGGTCGTTCCTGAATCTTCAACAACAAGGCTTTATTTGGTCTCTTTTAGGACTTTTAAAAATAGAATATAAGAATATTAGTACATGAGATAAAAAGGAAAAAAAATATAACAGAAGAATTCCTCACGGGAAACGTAGGGTCGAAGCAAGTAGGCACTTAGCCTCTTTGAAGTGGTCAAATAACTGAAGGATCTAGTAGGAAAATCCAGGGCGATCTTCACCCTACCCTTGGCCAATTAGTTTACCAAGGGTTTAATATAAATATCTTCAGTATGGGAGAAACCTACAAAGAGTAAATGCGAGCAAAATTAGGGCCCACTTCCTCCCAAGGCTAAAACTTTCAACTTTCTCCGAAAACAAAGAAGTTCCTCTCCTTCGAGTGTTTGTAGGAAGAAGGGCACCCTTGAATGAGAGCTCGATTTTCAGACCGAGACTGGAAAAGGTACTAGCTCCACTGTTTCTCTTTGGGCTGATAGCAGTAGAGAAACTCCTTAATGGAAAGGTGGCCTAGACTACTGCTACTCTTCTCCCAAACGATGATCATTCGATCAATATCCTTTAAGAGTTAGAAAGTAGCTAACTTGGGAAATGATGAAGAAAGGGAATAAGTTATCTAATTAAAAGTAAAAAAATGAAGTCTAAAACCCGCGGTAAAAGAGTGCTCATTTAAGCGCACCTCACCTTCAGAGAAGGAACACACCCTCTCTTCTAAAGTGGGCACTCGGAGGATAACTAAGGAAGGAATGCTATAAATCTCCCTAAGGTGCTCCAAATTTGAGGCTCGGGTCAAAGAGGGTACCTCATCTCCATCAAAAGGTTTGTTAGGCCTTGGCATAGTTAGAGCCCGAGAGTTAGAGCTTTCCCTACCTTCCTCAGAGTTGGTGGGACAAGGAAAAAGTCGTCTCAGAGTTGGTGGTAGACTTAACAAACTGAGGAAATTCCTCGATACCACTCATAATGATTGGGAGTTGAAGATGAACAAAATTGAAAGTATCAAAAGTAACACTCTCGAAGGAGGGACAATCAAAAATAAAAAGCAAGACTGAGGGAGCAATCCTAAAACTTTGAAGGTAACAAAGCCTGTTGACAAAGAATGAGGGAGACCAAGGGGAGAAGGGCGGGGATTGCTCCAACACAACCGAATCTAACGGAATAAGTAATCCTAAATCCAGGCCACTGAACGTGGTGAACGAGAATGGATGAGATTGACACGCGTTTCCCATAGCAAAAAAGCCTACCGCAATCCCATTACCGAAAAGACGTGAAATAAGAACATGTCCCCTCCTATCAGGCAACGTCACCGATATAATTGTTACACATTGATTACCCCTAAATCAATGAAAGGACATATAACCGATGGTATTCCCAAAATTGGTCAAGATTCCACTCAGTCTGGGATTATGGGACATCTGATGAGGAATTAGATCGAGGACCACAAAGAAACTGAACAGACTTCTCGAGCTGGTAGAGCAGGTAACTCGGTTGGACCCCGAGAGGGAGCTTTGGCCCATGCTCTGATTATATGATCGAGTAGCTAGTTGGTCAAATGGTCAGTTGGGCCGGCTCCGAGTCTAACTAGGTTTGGAGTCGAGATGAGTACGGACTATTAACTAGCCAAATTTAGCTCCAAGAATCAAACCAAAAGATCAGGCGTACATTATATTACATTACACATACTACATCTATAAAAGGGTGTTGTCGTCAACAAGAAGTAAGCAAGAATACATTACATTACATTTCTTCCTTAGTCGTTCATGTTATTAATCATATATTCAGTTCACTGACTTAAGCACCAGAGAGTCTTAAGCCGGCACTCCACCGGTGTCAAGAGCTTTTTTGTTCGCAGGATATACGACTAGGGGCATTCGATCAGTCCAAGCAAGGAGTATTGAGACATCGAAACCGTCGAGATTCCACCATCAACAAGTACCAAATCTTCATCATCAACTGGTGTTCCAGCTAAGGCTAACTGATCTAAAGCATATTTGAAACTTTGTAGATAATCCTCCATTGATCCAGATTTTTTTGTAATATTATTCAATTTAATCTTTAATCGATGGATATGAGATCGAGAAAGAGAGGTGAATCTTTTTTCAAGAACTGACCAATCCTCAAATCTGCTCTTGCAATGAGCAGTAGCGGAGAATGTAGTAGGAGATAAGAGTCGTTGCAATACAACTGTGAAGCATTCGATTTTCATTTTCAGTGATATGATCAAGAGTTTTTTCAATGTATTTATTGAAAATTTGTTGCTGAAAGTATATTCTCTCATTGGAAATTGTTTCCAGAGCACACGGTTTGATCATTCACGCCTGGTTTGGCAACCAGTTTTAAGCCGATTTAAAATTAAATTTTTATCTTTTTATTTAAAGTTTAAAAAGACAAAAATTTTCATTTTTCAATTCAAAAGTTTTTAGTTTTTTGCTTTTTATAGATTTTTTTTATATATTTTAAAAATATTATAACTTTTATTATATACATCTATTTTTATAAAATTTATATTTTTAAAACTAACTCATTAAAATCTATTAAAGAAGATCCATATTGAATATAAAATTATCTATAAAAAATTATAACAATTTTAAACAAGATTTTTTGTCTTTTGACTTAATTTTGGCATAAAAGTCACCGCATTTCTTTTCAAATGAATTTTTAGCTTTTTAAAATTAAACTAATTTTAATCAAAAAAAAAACTTAACTTAAAGCCAAGTTACCAAATGATACCTCAAGCTCGATTGTAACAAAAACATTCAAATTATTGACCAATAAGGACAGATTTGCTGGAATTGCAGAAGATCTGTTGTTCTCCATTGTTGGCAAAGGAACGAATCAAGAAGTGTAGCAGGAAAAAGGATCGCTCCTTCGAGGTGGATGCTAGTTTAATCTTCAAAATACGATCTTGATTGATTTTTATGTTGTAAAATATTTTCTTTATTTGCAATGTGTAATCACAATTTATTTATTTTAATTATTTGTAAATAGGACAAATTGCTTTGTAAAATTATAAGTAAATTAATGGTGGCAGTAATTTTAATAGGAAAATACTAACCGAAATTCATTGGGACGTGGTTAAGAGGTATATAATGTATAAATATTTGTGTAAAATATATTGATATCTGTGAAAGTGATAAGCCTCATATCAAAAAGTGTATTAATATTAAAAAAAATTTGCCTCCATTAGGTTATTATCCAAAACCCATTGAACTCTCTTTAGTAGCACCCATTTTAATATAATTATAATTTACAAAAATATATTTTTTTTTTTTTAAAATTTGTAACATTCATGACTCTTATGTGTATAGACCAAATGAACATGAACAAAAGTACAACAGATGAATTGTAAGACTAATACAGTCTCGTTTGGCAACTTGATTTTAAGTTAAGTTTTTTGTCTTAAGTCGTCTTAAGTTAAATAAGCAAAAAATTCATTTGTTGAACTATAAAGATAACTTTAAGCCAAAAGATAATAAATCAAAAAGCAAAAAACTTAACTTTAAAGTTGTTATAATTTTTTAAATTTTATTTTTAAATAATTTTATATTTAATATTGATCTTATTCGATAGATTTTGATGAATATATCATAAAAAATATAATATTTACCAAAAATGAATGTATATAATAAAAGTTATAATATTTTTAAAAAATATATTAAAACAATTGTATTAAAAAAAGCACAAAAATTAAAAGCCGTTGAGTTGCTAAACAATTCTTTTTAACTTTAAATAAAAAGACAAAAAATTATAGCAATGTATGGGTGAATTTACTTATTTGTTTATTTACTTATTTGACTAAGTTGACTTTTCATGAATTTTTTTCATCATTTAGTCAAACTATTATACTTTTTAGACTCCTCTCATTGAGAATAGCCAAAAAAGTAAAAAAAATTTATCAAAATATAAAAAAATTCAAAAAAATAAAAATAAGTAAAAATAAACCAATAAATCAAATAAGCAAGTTTATAACTAAAATAAGCCAATAGACTAATAAGCAAGTTTGCCCAAACATGCATACTTAAAGCCAATTACTAAACGAGGCATATATTGGCAGTGTTTGGCAGAACTTCTGTTATTAGCTTTTAACTCTCTACTATTAATTTTAATTATAAGTTATAAATTATTTCAAACACCAACAACTTATATTATAAATTTAAACTATTTTTTTTTTGTATTTTAGTTACAAGTTATAATTTTTATCAAACACTCACAATTTCTGTTATAAGTTATAATCTGTAAGCTACTAATAATAGTATTCTTAAGCACCCCATTAACAATAGAATAGTTTCATGTTACAACTATTCAGGGATGTAAAAACAGTCCAGGACCCGTGGACAGCCCGAGGCCTGCTGGCGGCCCGATACTGTGTGGCCCGACCCGACCAGAAAAGCCTGATCCGAACCCGAAGACATGTTTTTCGGGTCTAGTCCTACCCTCTGAGCCTGTAGGTCGGCTCAACCCGAGGCCCAACGGCTAACCCATTCTCCCAATTCCCTATTCTGCCATTCACCTCACCCACCCACTATCATTATTTTTTATTAATATATATTTAATTTTATAAGCATTTTATTATAAACTTCTTGTCTATAAAAAAAGTTAACTGTTTCTTCTGCATTATTTTGGTATCCAATAAAACAATTATTCTTTGTTATTTTTCATATCTAATAAAATTAGTTTAATTTTGTTGCTTTCTATAATTTATTTTTTAATTATAAATTATTCTAATTCTAATTTTATTAGTATAGATGATTATTTATTTTATAGTCCTAATCATAACGTAATATCTCACATGCACATCTAATGTTGAAGAATAAGTAAGTTCACTTAATGTTGAAATAACATTATAATCCAAACCAATTACAAGGGGCTAATCAAATCTATAATCTAATTTAAACAAGTCCTTACTATAATTAATAGTAATTTTAAAAGATAAGTTATAAGTAATATTTATCATCAACAAGAGAAGATTGGGGTAATAATACTTTATACAAAATTATAAAATAAAGAAAAAAATAATAAACTAATAAACTTGTAATAATTAATAATATAAATAATAAAGTATAAACTTATAAAGTAATAATAATAAACTTATAATAATAATAATAATAATAATAATAATAATAAACTAACTTGTAAACTTCTAATAAAATAATAAACTAATAACTTATAAACTTAATAATAATATTAATAGGTTATAATGTATAAACTTATAAAAATATAAAACTAATGTATTTATATTGTTATAAATAATAAATTAACTTATTAATTTATTATGAAGTTTGGCTAATAAATTAATAATAAATTAATATAATAAAAACTAATAATTAAAAAATTTAAATTTATATTATACAAGTTACAATAAAAAATTTAAGAAAAAAATCCAAAAAACTCCGAGAGCCTGCCCAAAAGTCCGGCTTGAGGTCCGAGACCTGAGGCCTAAGTCCGAACCCTATACTTTTGAGCTTAGGCTTATTCCTCAAAAAAGCCTAATTCGACCTGACTTGAAATTTTAGTGAGAGCTTGACGAGTTCGGAGTAATTTAGCTATCCAAATCACGGTCGGACTGGACCGTTTTTACAGCCATTCAACTGTCTTATGTACCCAATTTTAACCTTCAATTGAAATGATTCTGTTTCCAATTGAGACGAATCAGCGGTTGAGATCACTCTTTAAAATTAAAGTTATTTTATTCAATGCTACTTTTTTTCTAAAAAAATTTGCCAATCGCACATTATAATATATATATATATAGATAGATAGATAGATATTAGGGTGTTTGGACCAGTTTAAGGCTTTAATTGGCAATTTTGATTTTTTAATTTTTTTGTTAAAAAATTAAAAAGTCAAGATTATTCGTTTGGCAAAAATACAAAAAGTTAAAAAGTTAAAAAATCAAATCAAAACACAAATTCTTAGAACATTCTCTTCAAACTTCTACTAATTTTTAAATACAATAATACCATTTATCCATAACTTATTTACTACTATTATTAAGAATTATATATAATTGTTAATATCAAATATATAAAATGATAAAATTATTTATTTTGAATAAAAAGTAAACAAAAAATTGACTTTTTACTAAAACAAATAATTTTTAAAAAGTTAGCCTAAAAGATAAGTTACCAAACAATTTATTTTAAACTCAATTTAATTTTTTAATTTAAAATACAAAAAAAAAATTATTTTTCAGATAATTGCTAATCAAGCCCTAAAGTTATCTTATTTAGTCTCTAGAGAACTAACCACACCCCTAAATCACGTGTTACAATTAATATTATTTATTGTCAGTAGTTTATGAGCTGATTTCAGCAAAAAATTTAAAAAAATAAATTTTAACGCGCAAGATTTGTTAATAAATTTTTTAACGCGCGACATCCAATCGCCTACAACACAGATAAATTTAATACAAACAGATAAATTTATATATATTGCATACAGATAAATTTATCTGTGGCTTTCAAATATGTTTAAGGCACACAGATAAATTTATCTGTGTGCTTTAAACACATGTGTAAGGCACACAGATAATTTATCTGTATCTTTTAAATAATGTGTCTTCAGATAATTTATCTGTATCTTTCAAATAATGTGTAAGGCACACATAATTTTACGTGTTTTGAAAAGGTATAATTTTATTTATACAGATAAATTTATCTGTGTGCTTTATACCTGTTTTGAAAAGGTATAATTTTATTTATACAGATAAATTTATCTGTATATTTTAAAGAATACACAAATAAATTTATCTGTTCAATGATTCAATTAAATCTCACACATTAAAATTAAATTTCGCACATTAAAAAATCTTTTAATGTATGAAAATTAAAATCTAACGCTATTTTAAAGATTTAACACTAATTTTTCGGTTTATGAAATGTGTGTTAAATGTCTATCGTACGCCTGGGCTAATGCACAAGAGGACAAGAGGACTTGGTGGGGGGATGTGTGTCCTTGTTGAGGAGAAAAAAATATTTTTAGTATTTTTATACTTTCGTATTTTTTAAATTATTAAATTTCTGCTCTCCTAAGAAGGTATCAAAATACTTTTAATATCTTTTTATTTTCACCTTTTTCTTTTGTTATTATATTTGTGTCCCACATAATTATATTTTTCCTCTTAAATATGTATACAAGTGAGAACGGACCTTATTTATTAAACACTACTAAACTCTCGTTTGGCCAGCCGGCTTAAAGTTAATTTTTTAGCTTTTTGGCTTAAAACTAAAAAAATTAAAAATTTTTATTTTTCAATCTTCAATTTTTACCCTATTGACTTTTTGATTTTTTTTATAATAATTTTTAATTTTACCTTTTTACATATAAAATAAAACAAATTTTAACCAAACAGCCATACCTTAAGTCGGTCAATTCCCTAAGTGATTTATTTGGCTTTTTTTTGACTTTTTTAATAACTATTTTGCCAATCAAACAAAATTTTGATTTTTTAACTTAAAATAGCTTAAAACCAAAAAAATAACTTAAAGTCAAGGTTGCTAAACGAACACTAAATGCACTCTTTTTTTTCTGAGTATAATCACAAGATATAATAAGTTCTCAAAAATTATGCATAAACACTTATACATATTGGTGTAAATATAAAAAAGTAAGTGCTATAAATTACCATCATACTTTGGGCTATGTTTGGATGATTGGAATCTTAAGAGATGATAGAAATGTGATTCCAATTCTCTATAATTTCTTTGTTTGGAATGAGTATGAATAGAAAAGTAATTCTCAATTTATTATTCAACTATGAATTATATTTTCAAATTAAGTAGGAGTTTGATTTCCACCCTCCCCCATGGTAATTTTAGATTCCATGATCAATTTATAAGAAAATAAAATATTCAAGTCTAACAAATTTCTAAAAAAAGATTTCATGAGTAAGACTCCTGAATTAATTCAAACACTTGAATAGGATTACTCCATGTATTTAG
>JAOTRH010209777.1:0-10932 GCA_034768845.1 Heliamphora exappendiculata | reverse complement strand
AATAGTTTTTAAAATAAAAGAAAAACAAAAAATAGTTAAAAAAATAAATAAGCGGTTTAGAAAAATATATATAAAAATAAAACAGTTAAAAAATAAATAATAAATAAAACATGTATTTTTCAATAAAAGAAAAATACAAAGAGAAAGTTTCTTAAAAAAAAACAGTTTTTAAAATAAAACATATATAAAAAAGTTTTAAAAATAATTAAAAAACAGTTTTTAAAATAATTAAAAACATACTTTAAAATAAGAAATAATAAAAAATATTTAAAAAATAATAATAATAAACATATTTCTTTAAAAAAAACAACAAACAGTTTTTAAAAAAAAAAATGATAACCTGTTTTTTATAAATAAAAAATAAATTGTTTTTCTAAAACTAATAATAATAAACTTTTTTTTCTAATTAAAAAAAATATAATATTATTTTAAAAAAATAATAATAAATTTTTCTTAAACATTTGAGCATGGATTGAATTATCAATTACACTCCTCCTCTTTGAGTAGGATTATTTCATATTTATGGGATTCACAATTTATCTTGAATAATGTATCCAATCTGATTTGTTACAACTAAATATGAAATACATAATTATTAATCTAATCCAATTTGTATCTGACAAAGAAAATATGCCCTTAGTGTACAGTTTATGAGAGCCAAACATTTTAGTTGAATTGTTGGATTTTAGAGGGGACAAGACTAAGAGGTTGTCTCTCGTGAGTGGGGCGTTATAGTTACAGAAGCACACTTGATAGATTTAGAATTTAAAATCCTTACTACGTTCATCAGAAATAGAGTTAGAAGGTCAAAACGTGCAAGTTGTTAAATTTTATGTCAACGTCTGAATTATTACGTGTGAATAGTGACGTTTTACTTTACTTAAGCAATCCTAGTACAATGTCGAGCCCACTATTTATTTTTAAAATATAAATTATTATTTTATTAGAGTCCACCTTAATAATGAAAAGTAATTCTTATTTTTTAGATATTTGTTTGACTTAATATTAAAATGTGTAAAAGAGTATTGGTGATTTTTTAATATTAATTAATTTTATATAATAAAATAGTAAATAATGGTGGTAATAAAAAAAATTTATTGGGTGTACTAGAGAGATCTTCGACATCCCAATTAATGCATTATAATAAATTTTACTTAATATTTTTCAAAATATACAAAAATTTTTTACTTTTTCACTATTACCGTCACCGTTATTGTTACCATCACCATAATTATAGGCCACTTTATGTCTTTATTTTAGGCTAGCTTAACTTTCTCTATACATAAAGGGCTAATTTATCACCAAACCTACCTCTAAACCACTATTTCTACTACCTATTTTTATAATTTCTTTTTATAATTCTTTCGTTAAGCTCTCGACGTTAGTCAATTCTTCTCACTCAACCTCTTGAAGATTATCTTAGGTTAAAAAAAATGATGTTCTAATTGTTGGACCATTGTATACCTAGATTCTATAGAGTTTAATGCACTCGTAAAAACATTAGTTGGATGATAGCATCTTGAAGAATACGAGTTAAAAAAATATTCTCTTGTGAGTCGTGTGTTATAGTTCCAAAAGTGTTATTGATAAATTTTTATTATGCGAGTGTGAAAATAGGCCACATTCAATAAAATTTGAACTTTGTCTCAAATATATTCATGAATATTTTATTATTTAAAGTAATTATAATTCATTGCGGAACATACAATTGACTTTGGAATAGATGTTGCTATTTCACTATTGAAGGTTCAATGAAAAGCACACATTTATAATGCATAATGGTCCTTGTACTAAATTTTTTTTTAGCTTAATATTAGAGAGATTTAGTAAGATGTCCTATTTTGAGTATTTAATAGAGGTAAATCCTGTTTACTTTTAGACTATTTCATAAGATTTTCTAAAAGTTATTTTTAACAGTTTTATTCATAGTTAAAGTATAATATTATATATATGTATATGTATATATATTACAAGGGACGATAGTATTAATGTGATATATGTCATACATGACATCGCATTCTCTTCTTCTCTTTTATAAACTAGCACATTTTTCTTTTTTTTTTTTATTTAAAATTCAATTTTTTTTCTTTAATTTAAACCCATTTTTTTTCTCTTTAATTCAAAGTGAAGTTTTACTTACTTTTTCATAAAATTTTTATTTTTAATATATATGTACAAATGATGTTTGAAACAATTGTTGATTTGTAGATTGTTTTTTTAATTTACATATATATTTTTTGTTACTTTTGATTTAAATTAAGAGTGAGCAATAAAAATATTTAAAATATCTCCATTGCTAATTGAAAGATTATTTATTATTTAAAATTAATTTATAATTAAATAATATTTCATGTGCTTTTAGGCACGAATAATTGCTAGTATATATATATTTTCTATATATTGAAGTATTTCTTTTTTATTTGATGGTTTGTTTCTATTTTAAACATTATATTACTTTTTGAGTGATTATATATTACTTTTTGTTATTTTAATCATTTATGGTTGATTTGTGTTAATATTAATTAGATGTAGATTTTCTTTTTTGTTCCCGTAATTTCTCGTATTGGTTTAACAAAACACTTTTTATCACAATTTTTTTAATGAAAATTTATTGTAAAAATTAATAATATTCACAATTTCAATATATAAAAATAAGAATTTCTCATCTTCTCAATACAAAGTTTGACGTTATTTAGTTTTTTTATTATTTATGCAGTGATGGTAGATTATGCGTTGTATTTTATTTTCAATAAATAAAAAATTTCTCACTTTATATCACATTTATTCATTTAATATTGATTTCAAATTTAAATGTTAATTGAGAGAGTTCTCGTTTTGAAGTTTTTCTTATTATTCTAAATTTTTGTTTTTAGTTCAATATTGTGTATGTAATATTTGTATATTATACACATTTTTTTATTTTTTTGTTTTTTGAAAAAATAATAAATTCTCATTTTTTCAAAAAAATCACATATTTAATAGGGATCTTATTTTATAGTTTACAACGAGTAGGTTCTAAAACATAAGTATTATTAAAAATTTATTATATATTATAAAATTTTTGATGTGACATTTGTGTAGTTATAAAAAATTTAACAATTAAAATGGAATAATCTTGACCTTTCATTTTGTTCTCTCTCTTCCCTCATGCTATTCTTTGTAAAAAAGTAAATAAAAAATATTAATTTTTATTACTTCTCTTTTTGCTAATCCAATAAAAAAGTAATATAGTTTTTACTTTTGTAATTTTTTTATTTTGTTACATTTATAGATTAAAAAATTAATAAAATTATATTTTTAATTAAGTGTCTTAAAATTGACTAGTTAACTAATTATTAAATTATTGATATTACTTTTTGCTTCACTCTTAAATTTTTAGAATTAAATATCTATTTATTTAACAAGATATAACTTTTGATATGATATTAATGTAAGTATAAAAAATCTAATCATTGAAACGAAATAAATAATTTTATTTTTACTTTTACTATATTTTTTTATTTTTTTTACCTTTACAAATTAAAAAACTAATAAAATTATATTTTTAATTAAGTATCTTAAAACTGACTAATTAATTAATTATTAAATTATTAGCAAGTTAGCAGACTTGATGTGATTTTTATATGGTAATCTAACGGTAGACAGAGCATGTAGCAATTAACGGCTTTAATTGTATTTGTATTAGAAAGTAGTTCATTTATTTTGAATCGGAAAAAAAAGTAATTTGCGTAGTTGTATAATCACAACGAATCATAAATTCTTTTTTTTTTCGGTGGTGGTATTTGAATTTTTCTTTGTGCTCTTGGTAGTTTAGTTTATTATTTCGCTGAACAGTTTTTTTTTCATTTTATTAATATTTAAGTTAACTGGTGTTGGGATTCTTTTTATTGCTCTTTTTATATGGATTATTTTTTAGAAAATAAAATTTGAAATTACGTATTAAAGTGCATGAGTGATCTTAAAAAAATAGTGAGAATGCATTTAGGTACGAGTTATTCCTAGTGAATATACATAACAAAAATTTTAAAAAATTTAAATTTTAAAATACAAAATTAAACATCAATACTATGGCACTAATGATGCATTTATCAGTTTTTAATTACTTAGCTACACTATTATAGAAGAAGATTAAAATTATTTATGTTATAAAAACTTTTAAAAAAATACAATCTTTTGAAATAGTTTAAAAGTAAATAATACTTATCGCAAAATAAATTCAGAAAACAAACCCTAATCCTATTAGTCCTAGGCAAGACAAGAGGGGATGAATTGAGATTTAAAAATAATTTTAACTATTTAAAAAATTTGTTAAATAATCTTTTAATTTTACAAAATAAATAAGACAATAAGTACAGATAAAGATAGAGCAGTAAAATTAAAGAGGTAAGGGAGAGAAATTTGAACAAGACGCTAAAAATTTATTGTGTGTGGATTTTTTCTAAACCTATATTTACTTCTCAAGACTTCTCTTGATAATTTGTACTATAAACAAATATTTTACAGGTGCATTCAAAAATCTTAACAGTTTGAAAATGTTTTACAAAGACTTATTACTTTTCTAAATACTCTTGAGTTCTTTTTATGAAGTGTAACTCACTCTCTTCAAGACAATAAGAGTGACTCACCATTTCTCTTACAATTAATGAAGTTGAGTAAATAAGAATATTACTCACAATCACTCCTTACAAAAATTTGATAATAAATATACAAAGAAGTGAGTGATTCTTAGGCTGGATAAGTAAATAAGAATTTAATGTATAAGAGAAGGTTTGATGACTTTCAATGCACGTGTTTTTCAATAATTCAGAATTTCAAACTTCTGAAATTTACTCTTTTTATAGTCCATTGAGGTAAATGATTGTTTGTGGTAGATGGAAGCAATTAATACTCTGAGAAAGTTACTGTTGAACCATCATTGTTTTTTAAATATGTCACAAGTGTCGACGCAAGGCTTCTTGGTGTCAACACAAACTGGTGTTGGCTGTGGTTCTCGGACAAAAGTGTCAACTCATTCTTCATAAGGTGTCAACTTAACTTTTGGTCTTTCAATTCCTATGCCTTGGTGTCGACTCAGAGTCAATCTGGTATCGACCCATTTATTTCTTCAGTTCTTCAGGTTGAAGCTTGGTGTCGACTCATATTCGCTATGGTGTCGACTTAAGACTTCATATCTTCTATGGTGTCGACTCATGTCTTCGTTGGTGTCGACCCAACCAAAAGACTTTAGCTGCTGAAATTTTGGTGTCGACACATAGCTGCGATGTTGTCGACCCAAACTTCTAGTTTTCTAGAGGATACCTTAGTATCGACTCATTCTATCTCTGGTGTTGACAGAAGATGAAAGGTATCTAGAGAGCTACTTAGTGTCGACTCATGCGAGCGTTGGTGTCAACACAAGTTGGTCAGAGTCCAGGGATTCGGTAGTGTCAACTCATAAGATCACTGATGTCGACACATGTTGACTGTTGCCTAGATAGAGACTTAGTGTCAACTCATGAGACTCTTGGTGTCGACACGATTATCAGAAAGTCTAGAGGTTCTCTTGGTGTCGACTCATCTGTGAATTGGTGTTGACACAAGTTTATTTTCGTTAAAGTTGGTTAAGTGTTGACCCATCCATATATTGGTGTCAACTCATCTTGATCTTCGGGCCTTGACTTGGTGTCGACTCATCCACTTGCTAGTATCGACTCAACTCGAGTTCCGGTTCAATAGTGAATGTGTTGACCCAATTGATCATTGGTGTCGACTTAACCTGTTTTCTTAAAACGTCTCAAGCAAAGCATTAGTAATGTTGATCCTTAGTCTTAATAGTGTCGACACTTGAATTTATCAAGCGTACTTTACCTGTAAGTGTCGACTCAAAAGACTAATTAGTGTCACTTAAAAGTTCTATTTGAGAACACTGAGTGTGAACCCATTTAGTATCAACTGTTGACTCAAAAGTTTTTGTTTGAGAACATTGAGTGTTGACCAATTTAGGCTAAATAAGTGTTGACTCAATTGGAAAAAGGTGTCGACTTATAAGTGTGTAGTGCCGACTCAACTTTTTTGAAAAATAATTAATTTAGTACTTTTTTAAACTTTAATTAGAAAATGTCTTTTAATAAAATCATCAAAATTCATATAAAGTGCCTTTGGGCTAACATAATCCACATATGTTAAGTACTTTGTAATCAATTCAAGTCAATTAATCCACATATTTATTTATTTATATATATTAAAAAAAATCGGGTCTCACACCACTCATTATTGTTCCTGATAACAACGAGGAGAATAGCTCACAGTACAAATCATTCATGCACCTACATTCAGTTTTGAATGAAATTATGTATAGACCCTTTCCCTCAATCTTGAAAGGCCCTGCTTAGATATGGTTCAATAAGTTAAAATAAGGTTTCATAGCCAATTTCACCTAGTTGAGCAAGTGCTTTATAGAATATTTTATCGGATGACAACACCACTGATGCCCAGCCACTTACCTGCTAAACATCAAACAAGATCGGGGAAAACCCTAAGAGAATATGTAGCACGCTTCAACTTGGAGGCACTCCATGTGGATGACGTAGACGAGAAGGTAGCCCCAGTAGCCTTTATGGGTGGTCTCCAGCCGATGAAGTTCTTATTTTCACTAGCAAAAACCTACCATCCACGATGGCTAATCTTATGCTTCGAGCCCAAAAGCACATGAACGCTGAAGACGTCGTGATTGCCCGAGAGAGAAAAGACCAGAGCCCGAGCGTAAGACCGACCACGAAATAAGAACCGAGAAAAGGAGAATCGCAGGGGATAACTGACAAAGATAGCTCAAGGAGCACAAAGAGATGACCCTTACCAAGCGTCGCTAGCGCCCTAGAGTACTCACCAGCCACTTCGAAAGGTACACCTCTCTAAATATGTCAATTGACCAAATACTCCTACACATTCAGGATGACTCCGAGCTATGATGGCCAAGGAAGATTAGAACAAACCTTGGTAAGCGCAATCAAGACATATACTATTGCTTCCACATGGATCACGACAACATACGCTCGAATGCTTTGATCTAAAGGTGCAAATCGAAAGCCTGATTTAGAGGGAACAACTGAGGCGGTTTGTAGCTAACCACCCAAACTAGGAACAATAGAAGAAGCGTCAGGCCTCTTTGCCGAGCCAGGCCAACAACTAGAACCTAGAAAAAGAAGTCCGGGTTATATCAAGAGGGTTCGCCTCTGGCGGAGAAATCAGTTCGTCTCACAGAGCTTACACCAGAAGAATATGCACTGAAGGCGAAGTAGAAGTATCAACCTACTGAGCAAGGCCAGAAGGGCAGAAGAGGACATCACGTTCGCAGAATAAGATGCCTAGGGCATATAATAGCCCCACAACGACCCACTTGTTTTCATGATGATCATTATCAACTAAAAAGGTTAGAAGAATTTTGGTTGATAATGGAAGGTCGATAGATATACTCTTTCTAAAGGCCGTTGACCAATTGAAATCGATTAGGACAAGTTGATGTTGGTCAAATCCCACTTGGTAGGATTCACTGGGGAAAAGGTCCAACTAATGGGAGAAATTGAATTGCCTCTTTATATGGGGACAAGTTTGAGGCAGGCTACTCACCTCATCCGTTTTCTTATTATAGATTGCCCCTCCGCTTATAATGTGATATTGGGAAGAACAACGTTGAACCAGTTTAAAGACATCACTACCACACATATTCTGATGATGAAGTTCCGAACTAAAAAAGGGGTTAGCGAACTCAAAGTTGACTAAACGAACGCCCGAGAATGTTACACAATCTCCATCAAAGAGAACTGAAACAAGAAAGCCCTGGTACTGGATACATTGGAGGTCCAAGAGGATGCCAAGCAAGTGGAGCCAACAGAAGACCTTCTTCAGGTCCCTATCGATATGGAGAAGCTCGAATGGCATGTACTCATTGGCTCGCTCCTGCCACTTGACTTCCAGTAGGCGCTGCTCTAATTCCTAAAAGATCACCAAGACGTTCTTTTTACCTAAGACTATTTTCAGTTCATTTCAATAAAAAAATTTACTGACTTAAGTATTAAAGGATTTTTGGTTGACACCCCACCGTTGTCAAGATTCTTCTTGTTTTCAGGTATCAAATATTCAGAAAGGAATTCAGTCGGGCTTGAAACATCTGTGCCAACCAAATTCATTCATTAGTAATTAGCTTTTATAATAAAATAGTAAATGACAATGGTAATATTGGATGTTTAATTGGTGTAGTAGTGAGACTTTTAATATGGCTATAGTGAATTATAATTAATTTCAATCACATTTTTAAATATGCACAACCACCTACTTTTAAACTGTCAAAATCATTGATTTGTAAATAATTTTTGAAAAATAAAAACTAGACGGGCAATTGCTGAAACAAGTTTCAGATAAATTTTTTTTGATGTCAAACGATCAAAAATAAAACCTGTGCAACAATAGTTAATTCAGATGAATACCTTTTGATCGATTCTCAAACTATGAACTTTGATTTTTCAAGTTGAAACTCCATCAGACTTTCTATTGTATTTTCAATGCGATTCTAGAATGTAATATCGGTTACAATCCTCCGAGAACTGATACCGGTAGAACCTGGACAACTTTAATCTTGAAAGACAACTTATCAATTTGGTTTAGCCTACTTGCATATTTATAGGGTTATAGTAGGGACCTGTGAAGTAATTATGACATAAATTTCTAGTATAACCTAGATACCCATCCATCGGTTTCCGCAAATATGCAAACCTCTCAGCGGTTTATGTAATTATGAAAATCTTGCAGTAGTTTCTATAATTTTTATAAAATATTAAATTACAGTTCACACCACTAAAGAACTGTAATTGCACTCTTATCCATAATCTCAAGATCAATTTACATTGAGCTCCTATTATTAAATGCTTAACTCATCTCCTCACGTTAAAATTTTTGATACCTACCAATTAAATTTAATTACTGATAATTTAATTTAATTGGTATCTTTAAAATTTCTTAAACCCTTCCGCTTAATTTATTTGACCGCCGAATAATCAAATCTTTCTATAGGGGTTGGCCCGATCAAAACGTATAAACTTTATTAAGGAGGTATTGTCAATCCCAAACAATCGGAAAGTAAATTTCGTAAATAATTAATATTCATCATATAATTAATACCGCTATCCCACTTACCGGGACTATAGACCCATTAAAGATTGCATTCTCTAATGAATCAAAATAACGAATATTAAATATACGCAAATAATAATTATTTCGAGATTAGGAGCATAAGCACTCATAATAATCTTAGGGTGCGAATTAATTTATATAATCAGTACCACATTAATTACCATAATGTGGTCCTGTTTCATACACACAAAGTGTACTAGTACAGCGAGTCGGAACAATAGACGACGCTATTATCTGTTACTTGTAACCAAGACATGCTTACTAAAACTTTGTATTACAGTCATACCGATGGTTTGTCCATTTCCATATAAACTATGAACCAAACTTAAATTCTGCAAGAACTTATAATTTGATCTTCTGTGTACAAACCGTATTGTACACACTAGATTAAATACTGTACAGAATAAATGATAATTATACATAACATCAAAGAAATGATATTACATATATTGCTCATTAAGATTCTCATAAAATAAAAAAATAATTTTATAAAAATAAAATTAAATACTAAAATCAAAAATAAATTCATAATTTTTAGTATACAACCCTGACACTTTTTCACTATCAAGATAATTGTAACTTGTCCTATTTTAGAGTGTAGTACATCCTCTCTTATATGTGGAGGGCTAAATGGCTAAATGGTTAAATAGGTCGTTAAGCACCCGCACGATCTCCTACACCACTATGCTTAAGAAATTTCAAGCTAAAAGAAAAATGTTCTAATTGATGGAGTTTTAGGCTCTATCTTGGGCATTTCAAGCTGAGCGAACCATTGAATGGCTGACTGTTCTACAATAGTTACATTAGGACTTTGTCAAGGATAAAGATTTGACCAGTGATAAAATTTTTTTACTAAAAATAAATAAATAAACATAAATATGATTTATTTTTTATTTTGATTCTTTTTTGTCTTTTTGGGCTTCTCTATATATTTTTATTAATTTTCTTTTACATAATTATACATTTTGGTACAAAAATTGGATTCACCACAAAAACATAGGCTTATTTGATTATGGGCTCTTGTAGCACATTATGGCTATGTTTGTTTTGGGGGGCTCAAGATTAGGATTTGATTAATAATTCTTAGTAAGAGTTATATCCCATGTTTGAATGTAAAAATGAGAGGTGGATAAATAATTCCAAACGAATTTATAATTTTCCAAATGAGAGATAACTCAATCCCATGGAAAGGGGTGGGACACATTATACAATGATTGGAGGGCAAAACTCTAAGACCATGAAATGACCATTATACCCTTGAATATAAATATTCTCAACCACTAATTTAATTTTGTAAAAATATTCTCGGGGTTCCTGTGGTCTCGGGGTTCGAGGCTCCCAGGGTCTTGGGGGTTTGGGGGTCTCGGGATCTAGGGATCTGGGGTTCGAGGTTTGACAATCCGAGGGTCTCTAGGTCCCAAGGTTCCAGGCTCCCGAGGTCTAGGGGTCTAGAGCTCTTGGGTATCTAGTTCCCCGTGGTTTGGGGTCCTGGTGGTTTAGGGGTCCTCGGGTCCCGGGGTCAGGAGGTTTTGGGGTCTGGGGTTCTAGGGGTAGTCCCGAGCTTCTAGGGTCATGCAGTACCGGGGTCGAGGGGTCCCAAGGTCTAGGGTCCTAAGGGTCCTGGGGTCTGGTGGTCTTAGGGTCTCGGGAGTCTAGGGTCTCGAGGTCTTAGGTTTCGGCATCTAGGGGTCTAGAGCTCTCGGGGTCCCCGTGGTCTGGGCTTCTGAGAGTCTGGGGGTCTAGAAGTCTCAGGGGTTCGAAAGTACC
>JAOTRH010209766.1:0-10932 GCA_034768845.1 Heliamphora exappendiculata | reverse complement strand
CCAAAAGGATAGGCGAGTACTCTTATTTATAATAAAAAGCTAAGCCACACTATTACATCCCTACACTCACACACACAAAATAGTAGTAAAAATACTACTAAGATACATATATATCTAACATTCTCCAAGCACATCTTCCTTGAGGCGAGAAGAGATTGAGTCAGCTTCTGGATAAATATATGGCGTGACACATAGACCCTTTACAGATCTTTTCCCAACATCTTTGCATTGAATTTGGATGGGGGGGTTGCATTGCAGATTATGTGCGGAGGGACTCTGGACTTTGTTTATTGGGATATTGGGTTTGAGGAGGAAAGTGCAAGTTTGTAAGTTAGAGCAGCTGCCTTTGCTTTTGGGATCCTTGTACGATCACAGTTCAGTGGGAGGTCAATCGGGCCCATTCGTGGGAGAGGGGACCGGGGTTTGTTTGTTGGAGAGGTTATCACTGGGGGGGTGTAGCGTAAGATTCTTTTACCCGTGTCTTTTGAGCAATAGAAGGAATGCATTTCCATGGAGAAGTATATGGAAGACAAGAGGTCCCTTGAACGAGACTTTCTTTGCTTGGGATGTTGCTTATGGCAATATTTTGACCATTGATAGTGCAGAGGGACGAGGAAATTGGTGTTAACTAAATTGGTGCTGCCAATGCAAGAATAAGGGTGAGTCTATCTCCCATCTACTTATTCATTGTAAGTTCACCATGGGGCAGTGGCGCTTTGCTTTGATGTTATTTGGAGTGGATTGGGTCTTTGATAAGGAGGTGATGGGGTTTGTCGAGTTGGAGGCGAGCGAGAATTCTGGTAAGGAGGAGGGCAGCGTGGGTGCTTTTTGCTTTGTGTTTAATGTGGTTGGTTTGGCTAGAGAGGAACAAGAGATCTTTCGAGGGGATTTAGTCACCATTGCATAGACTAAAGGGACTTTTCCGCTGTAATTTGTATAATTGGTTGTCTGAACGAGGTGCGCCTTCAGTCATTGGAACGGTTGATTTTATAGAGTCGCTATCTTTGTAACTCTTTAGTAGGATTTTTTGTAGTTACCCTTTTTTGTGGAATTTCTTCTCCCTTGTATAGAGTTTTCTTCTTTGTGGTGACATTCCCTTTATATCTTTTTTTTTTTCAGAAATCTACTTTAAAAAAATATCAAATAACTTCCAAAGAGGTTAATCATTTTCCTACAACCTGAATCAAAATTTGGCAGTTTTCTTTTGTAATGTAGAAACTGCCAGTCTGGGCTTCCAGCATTAGTCCTGGAGGTATGAAGATTGAAGCTGATAAGGACTTTTCTTCTCGGGTTAGCTTTTCTCCCTCATACATTCTTCTCATCTGCTGGCTTCCACTGCTCCTGGTAACACAAGCTGGGATAGCCACCAATTACTTCAACCAGGTTCTCCCTATTATGCTTGTCCTACGTCGATAGAATAGCACATCAGCACCTCCAAAACTAATATATGATCCTTGTCGGCTTCTCCACTCAATGCTAATTGGTTTTGAGTTGGATACTTCAACATGGTACCAGAACTAGGTTTCAGTAGTTTTTGAGAAGGGTCATGTTAAAATTTCAGTGATTTAGTAGTTGGTTTCCCATTATTCGTGCCATAGGTACTCCTTGTCATGTTTCTGGTTATGTCATTTGATTATTCAGTCTATCTACCTCTATGTGTAAATGGGGGTCACACATGCATGGGAGTCCAAGAGATTGTCCCACATTGGTACAATATAGACCTCGTAAACTAGTATAATATTCTTGTGAACCTCTCCATTCATTTTCAGTTGGTTCGAGTCAGGCGCTTTAGCACTTCCTTCTCTATTTATGAGACAAATGTGGTCCTCTACATATTAAAGAAATTAAGAAATATATAAGTAAAAAGAAAGGAATACATTATGCACCTTTATATATTTTTTTGAACCCTTATTGAAGGATTTGGTCTTCTCATGTTCTTTCTGATAGCCACAATCAAGTGTTTTGACGGCTTATTTTTCTGTCCAATAAGATGTCTAATTTACAAGACACAGCAATAAAAGCTAAAGGTTATGTACGTCTCCCACTCAAATACAATTCTGAGACATCCCCCCCATTGTGTACTTTGTGATTTAGGGTTCAAATACTAACAACTTAATCAGACTTGGAAGTATTGGGCACATGGAGACTGAGAAGATATAAAATAAAATAAAATAAAATACCAATACCTTTGAGGTGCCAGTCACAAACTGCAGAAGGCGAGCCTTATCTTCCTTGCTGAAACTTTGAACCACCTCCCAAAACCACTGGATGACAGGAGATGCAGCACTGTACCCAGAATACTCTGTATTCGCTCTCATGTCATCCACTGGCAGGCATTAATATGAAATTTATTGTTAGAAAAGTATCTCTCAATTTTCACAGGCTTTGAGAAAATAAAAGGCACAAATAATTATTTAATAAAGTCGAACTCACAGTCGATATCTGGAAGCCCACTAATTAACAGTTCCAGCTCCTTATCATTAAAAATTGATATCAAGTCACGAGGTATTAGTTCACTGAATCCTTCAAAAAATGCATTTATTTGAGGACGAATAGCAGTAGTTAACCGATGCTCAGCAACTAAATCCACATATTTGTGCTTGTTTTCCTCGGTTACTCTAATATTGCGTCCACCAGGGATCAGTTCATAGTCAGTTACCTGCATTATGTTAATTGATTTTAAAATTTGACAAACAATTGTTGGTAAAAACAATCACCATATGGAACTGGAAGAATTCATTACTTCTGTCCTCTCGTATAATATTAACTTCTCTTCATCAGCATCAATGCTAAAAGTGAGGCCCAGAACATCAGAAATATCATTCTGCAAAGGTAAACAAGGCACTGAATACAAATGTTTTGTGGACCTCAGCAAAGGTAACAGTCATATACATCAAATGTGTGCATGAGAGAGAGAGAGAGAGAGAGAGAGAGAACTTTAACATTCAAGTACGCGACACACCTCAAGCATCCACTTTAGGTTTTTAAAGTAATCAGGATCTATAGCTTCAATGTCATGGTAAGTCACTTTAACCCCAAGGATATGCTTGTAGAAGGATCGAGTAAAATGAACATCAAGAAGTTGCCCATCAAAAAGTGCTTTCCCAACCTGAAATATGTAGGAAGGCATAAGCAAGATCCATACAAGTAGCAACTCAACCAAGAACGAATGAATGAAAAGTTACTCACAACTCTCCCAACGAACTTGAAGTAAGAGAGATGTTCAGTTTGGTAAACAGAGTTAGGATTCGGCTGAAATGTTGATTCATTGCCAACGGTTGTAAATAGTAGTGCTCCTTTATCAAAAATAACCCTGGACAACAATTGATACCATTCCCTGGTAAGTCCACCTGCATCAATACCTTCCTCTCCTTGGAAATGAACAGTTAACCTCCCTTTCAAATCCTGCGTCGATCTCATGCGCAGTTGATTATATGAATCTTCGAGAATGTAAGCTCTCCTTACTGAAATCCTTAAAGGACTGTGATGATGATCATGTTGATGCTTTATCTTAGATCTAAAGTGAGCACGCTTGTTGTCAAAATCAATGAAGCGTGGAACCTTCAGCATGAGTGAGAAAGATTTCTCAAGCAACCCAGGGTTTTGCCGGATGAAAGCGTTTAGGAGTTTCCTATGCCTCTCAGAGAACTTCACAAAAGCAAGGTGTTTTTCATCTGTTTTAGAAGCAGCCCCTGAAGTTTTCTGCTGGAAAGTAGAAATGGTGGCATCTTCCACGGCAGAAACTACAGCAATACTAAAGTCCTGATTTGCACCCGACTGCCCAGATTGCAACTTCTCACACATCACAAAGAATGATTCTATGTATGGCAAGATATTCTGAGTACCAGCAGGTAGTGGAGGCATCACACCGGATGGTTTATATGTGGAAGTCATAGATTTATTAGATGAATCGGGTGAGGAATCTGAATAGCTTTCTATTTTTCTTATACAAGCGCTCAACTCCAGCCACAAAGGCTCCAAAGCTGCACTTATGTCGTATACCAGAGAAATAGCAGCGGTGTACTCCTTTTCAGAAAGTATCTGATGATCCTTCTCTTTCTCATTGATTGCAGTAACAAGGGAGCTTAATGCCTGCAAGACCCTCAAAATTGCTGCACCATCAGATGATGTAGTAGTTAGCAGTGCTTTTTCTGCTTCACCAAATACAAGTAACTCATCCATCGCAGACTTAGTCAATTTTTGCACAGAATCAGCTAGCTCAGAGATAAGCAGATGACAGTGAGTTGGAGCAATTGCGACTAACTTCTTCAATACCTCCGCAGCCAGAGCATATGCATTATCTGACAGCCTGGGGAGAAATGAAATATTAGTCACGTATTAAGAGTGACAGAGAGGAAACTTGAACAAAGTATGTATGATTTCTGGGAGTTCAACATTCCCAAGAAGCTAAGGATGACTAAGAAGGAAGCAAGCGGCCAAAGTTGAGGGGAATTCCCAGAAATACATTACAATGAAAAGAAAATTGTCACAACAAACACACACTAAAATAATCGACTACCCTCAATAAGAAGTGGAGGAACTATATTGCACAATTAATGATAACAGAATGACCAGGTTAAAAATAAGTAAATAAACAAACATAAAGCAAAATAAAGAGGAAAGTATAGTGCACAACTTATCAAGCAATGATACAGATGGCATAATGCCTAAGGTAACTAAATCTAGAATAATACACAACTACCCAATGGCACAATATATTTCAGTATAACACATGCCAGATTCAACTTTCTCTCCAGGAACACAGCACAAGCATTTGTTTTTGACTGAGAGCACAGCATAAGCTTGAAAAATGCAATCCTTTGAACTACAACCCAAAAGAACTCTAATCACTCAAGTAACAATAGCATAGGAATAATAATCAAAATGCAACCGCGATCAGGTACAATACAGATTGACAAAGCAAAATAGTCTACATATTTCCTTAATGTCTACACACCGATATTTCTCAAATGTATTCAGAAACAGAAAATTGTTCGATATAATCAGCTATGAAAAGATTAGATACATGCAGCTATTAGACCAGCGATTTCATATAGGACAGAAATCACATAAATAATACGAATATTGCAGAAATGAGAATATTAAGGTGAATACATGATAAAACTAAAAAAGATAAAATTAGGAATGAAAAGATTCGTGGAATGGTAAGGGTCGCACTAATTAAGGACAAGTCGAAAGAAAATAGAAAAAGGTGGCATGAACACACATGCAACGTAAACCAGTTAATACAACGAAAAATTAGTTAATACAACAAAAAATTAGTCTTAGGCCCTTAAAGTAGTGTCGGTTTTGTTGTTCACCATAAAAAAATTTAACACGCGAAGTCCGGTTGAACCCTTGAACAGATAAATTTATCTGTGCATTTTTCAAAACATACAGATAAATTTATCTATCTTGCATAAATAAGTATATAGATAAATTTATCTGTATAAATAAGCAGATAGATAAATTTATCTGTCAAATTATACTTGTTTCACTAAACAGATAAATTTATCTGTCTAACATTTATCAATGCTAGGAAGGAACAGATAAATTTATCTATTTAGCAAATTGTGCTTGTTTCACGAAACAAATAAATTTATCTGTTACTTGTGCTTATTTGACTTAACAGATAAATTTATCTGTCTAATATTTGTCAATGCAAGAAAAGAACAACAGATAAATTTATCTGTATGCATTACATATAAATTTATCTGTTTGTGTTAAATTTATCTGTGTTGTAGGCGATTGGAACTCGCGTGTTAAAATTTTTATTGATGGACCTTGCGCGTTAAAACTTATTTTTTTGGACCTTTTGCTAAAAGCCCCTTAATACAATAGTAAGAAAAAATAATAAGATCATGAGTAATAAAAACACTAGAGGGAGGGGTAGACCTAAATTGACATAGAATGCCGTAATAAGAAAATATATGAATCTATTAAGATATGGCCCTTTACAAAGCAAAATGGTGTAAAATGATTCATATAGCTGACTCCAATTGATTGAGACAAAAACTTAATTTGGTTTGGTTATATGCAATATCGGAAGTGTTACAATAACAAATTAAAAGAAAATAATATGTTACTCTTCACATACCGAATTGTTTCCATTGTACATCGATTTAGTTGAACAAACTGCAAATATACCAGGACAATGGTTTTTCTGCCCCTCAGATCATATGCCAAAATAGTCATTTCAATATTTTGTCACTAGTTTGTTTTCCATATTTGAAGTGTTTCAATTTTGAGTATATCTTGTTTACATTAGAACCTTAGTGTGCCCTGAGCCTTTTCGATAATGACTAGCAGAGTGTAATTGCAAGTAAAGCAATACAACAGCAGACAAACAGAAAAGTTGGGCTGCAAAGTCCATCATACCCATCTCTTGCAAGCAGTGAGCATAGAAGTCGAAGTTCTGCTTGTGGCAGGCTATCTAGTACAGTTTGAGTATCACACTCTGCATCTGCACTAAAAGCAGATCTGGAGGAGCCATCAGCCTTGAAAGATGTAATGTCAGATCTAGAGGATATGACACTAGAACCGGTATTTATTTCAGCATCCGAAGCGGAGATCTGTAGACCAGGTGTTTGTTCCGTAGCAGACACCCCAGATTCAATCGACAAACTATACTTGCTTTCAGCATTATCAATGATTACCTCCAATAAATTTAGTAGCTGAGATAAGAACCAGGTATGAAAAGAGAATCAACAAAACCAAGTTAGGATATTATAGAACTAGTTAAGACAACCAAAATACAACTGCACAGCTCAATACCTGTTCAAGATGTGCTATGCTTCTCAAATAAAGGGGCTGGTTCAAAAGACTCAAAAGCAATGCAATGGAGAAGTATCCTTCCTGCTGCTTCTTTCCCTCTATCACATCCCCTTCAAGAACCATCACGGCTTTGCCATGTGCCTTATCAAGATTTTCTGATTCTTGTAGAAGTTGCTGGTGCAGCTTAAACTGAAGCAAAATCTTTGCCACATAAGGGTGATTTCGAGCTAAGTAAGTCAGAGTTTCAAGAACACGCCGAGACACCAGAGGAGGGACACCTGTAAAGTAAGAAGAAGGTATATGAGACTAGTAAGTACTCAAGAACAACAGCCACAACTTAAAATCAACAAAAATGCAACCAAGCATTCTTTCAAAACTTAACTTCTACTCTTAGGAACATCCACCCAGAGGAGAAAATATACGAACAACCTAGAGATGTTGGGTCCATTCAAGAAATCCAGTAATTCACATAATAAAAACCTATCAAAAGTAATTCCCAAGTATTTAAATATTGGTTGAAGTGTGTTTCTAAACTCCAGTAAGTTTTTTGGATGATAAACTATTAAAACATTTATAAGAAAATGTGAAAAAAGTCCAAAACATTCAGTTTTAACAATTTGTGCGATCAAAATTTTTCAAAGCAGGACATCTCTTGTAGTTTGCACCTTTTATTATGTGTCAGGTCCCTGTGGCCAGTGACTTGCGGTTGGCGTTGTACTTGAAAACAAACTGTTTCTGACTTATTAGACCCTAATAGTTACATGGATGGCTTTGAAGTTCTTTAGGTTTCACTGTTAAACGCAAAGGAGCACTACACTGTTTTGAGTGTGCACTAAACGTATACACTTGTTAAGGCGCTACAGTTTATTAAAATAATCAACAATAGAAATTTCATTGATCGAAAAATAAAGGAAAGAGCGATCAAGGTGAGAAAGAAGTTTACCACTGGAAATGAAAAAAAAGAAAAAAAGAAAATACAAAACATCAAGTTTACACTTAATCAAGGTGGAGAAAGAAGTCTACCATTGGAAATGACAAAAAAAAGAAAGGAAAAAAATATAAAACATCAAGCTTACACTTCGCACAACGCCTTCCAATCCCCATAGATCAAAAGCAAAGGAATCCCCTTAAAAGATGCTAACATAGATACCCAAAACGATGACTAATAACAAATCTCATTCCATAAGGAATTCGCACTTCAAATTTATCTTAAAAAATCCCAGCATCTCTAACAAACCAAATCAGCCAAAATGTGAAGAAATTACGCACTCCCACAACATTTCGCTTTCTTATGACTACCAAAACCACTTTAATGAATTATAAACCTCTGGACACGTATAGCCAGGACAACCCAAGAAATTTCTGCTGCGTGAAACAACATTTTCCATAAAGATAATGCCAATGAACAATGCAAAAAACAAGTAGTCCAGAAATTACTTGCTCTTCCTATCATAATACACTATTGATGACACAGATTGCAATGAGCTTTCCAATTCTAGACAATGTCATTGGAAATTTGAATTGTCAATGATTTTATCGAAAAAGACTTGCAAGAAAAGATACCCGATGATTGAAGTGACCAATCCCTTTTATCAACAATGCTTGGACTCGAATAAACATTATCTAAAAATATCATTAGGATTCCTAAAGAAATTTAAATTCCATGAAATAGAAGCTGAATGTGAAAGTGCCAGTAAAGCAATATGAACTATACAATACAAGCGTGGAAACAAAGAAAGAAATGAAGATTCCCCTATCTAGATGAACTCCCAAGGTCGAATAGATTCCTCGTTCCCCACTTTGAAAGATAAAAATCAGGAGAAAAGATGAAAAATATGAGAAATGGATTTCCATGAAGGTCTACAAGTAACCTGATAGACCACAACAGAATCCCATCCAGTACCCTGAATCTCAAAATTACTCACTTATAGAAAACCACAAAGAACTTTCGTCAAGAAGAAACCACCATAACCACTTCCCAAGGACAGTTATGCTCTTGGGTGCAATATTACCTAAAGCAAGATCCCCTTTGGACACGAAATAGCATCCCAACTTACTAAACATTCCTTTTTTCCCTTTTCCCTTGCTGAAGTTCTACATGGAAATAAGGTGGGGGTGGTCAAGAGTGTTGCAAGTTTGTTAAATACTTAAATGTAATAATACAAACCTGATTCATACTTGAACTTGGACTTGAGAAATGAAACAACAAACAAATTGCACTTGACCACAAATTAATGAGAGGAATAGAAGTATTACCATCAAAAGATTGAGGCCGAGAATACATTACGTGACTCTGGCAAGCATACAACCTATAAGATGGCTCAGACTGCGAGGCAATCAAGTGATTGACAGGCTTCCATATGTCGAGCATCAACAAGTCCATGAGGATTTTCACAAGAGCAGTTCTGGTTTCACTGTGTGCACATAGATTCAAGAGAAGCCTCTGCAGTTGACCTTTATAAAGTGGCTGAATGGATAATGCCCATCAAATTGTAGATCATAAGGATAATAAGTAAAAAAGGAAGAAAAATATTACCACAAGTGAATACCTGAACAACACGAAGCAGTCGAACCATGGCTCTCAGAGCTTCTGTGTCAACCAAAGGAGCCCCTTCAGCCTCAACTGGCTTACTTCCCACAGACCTACGAGCAATAATTCCACCAGCTCTATCCAGGCTAGAACCAATCCCTTCACCTCGTCGAGAAGACTCGCCCCGACGGTTTCTAGGGTACATTCCAAAGAGTGTTCGATTATACCGATTTGCAAATCTTTCACGCAACATGTTTGCCTCCGCAACAAGAGCAGGTGTGAGATTGGCAAGAATATCGTGAGAAGATGTCAACAGAACCTAGGATAAACATAAAGACACCATTTCAATTAAGGATAAACATAATAATAATTACTCTCTGATAGTCAACATACCTCCTCTCGCAAATCTGATGGAAATGTGGCAATTATTGAGACTGTGTCCATTTCAACGGGTTGGCCTTCAAGTTCCTGTGATTGATGCAGCCTTTGTGCCTGTTGTTGTGCAAGGACTTCTTCCCGGATATCTGGCGGAAGGGCTGCAAGAAATTCTGGATCTATATCCCCAGCATTTTGTGGTTCAGCATTTGAAGGCTGTCCCACTTGACCCTGTTGAGCAGAAAGAACTTCAGCGCGCAACTCCTCAGGGAGCGCATCTAGGAATGCAGGGTCGATTGATCGAGAATCAGCATCACCATTCGCCTGCTGCGCCTCTACACGACCAGTCTGATCTGCTTCTTGGCTAGGATTTTCTGAAACTTCTGTTACACTATGGAGTGGTGCATCTCTGCTGCTTAGTGGTGTGGAATTCCCAAAAGATACATTAACTCTCCTTGTTCGAGTGTCAGCAGAACCTTGCCTTTCTCCACCATCGTCATGGCCATCCGCACTTCCAATTTCAACATCCAGACTCCGAAGGCTCTCCCCCAAAGTTGCACCGCTTCCACTGCTTTCTTGGCTCACTGCTTCAACATCCCGCACGGCAGAGTCATTGTGTTCAAACTGCATTTCAACAGATTGAGAATGTATACTTGATGCATCCGTTCCCTGTAGAGATTCATTTCCTGTAAGCCTCCTATCAGCATTCCCAGAACCCTCCATTGCTTCCGAAGAGGGAGGAGGCACAAAATTGTTTTCACAGTTGCCATTGTTCTCTGCGGGAGCTTCAGGTGCCATCCGTGAAGATTCTTGAAATTGACTGACCTCGTCTTTGCTTTGAGGCTCTGATGGCGCCATAGTCTGATCAGAGGGCTTCTCGGGGGCCGGTCCTCTCAGATGTGAAACAAGAAGATCTTCAAGCCCCTGGGGAACTGCAGATGCATTTGATCCACCAGTTTGCTGGTTATCGTTTGTCCACAAGTTGAATCGGTGTCCATGGCGTCCATTCCTCAGTGAACGGAAAATAGCATCCAAACGTGATGGGGTGTTTTCCGAGTTCCTATCAGAATAACCGACATCACGGGTATTCACTGGCGACAGCAAAAATAAAAAAGAAGCATGAGGAGAGAAGGAAAAAGAAGGATCGGATGTCAGAATCTGAACAAGAAGATTTTTCAAGATTACAGGATCACAAAAAACATAAACCCACCCCACCCCCCCTCCCCACAAGGGGGGGGGGGGCGCAAAATCAT
>JAOTRH010209765.1:0-41841 GCA_034768845.1 Heliamphora exappendiculata | reverse complement strand
TACATCATCCACGCCAATAATATGAATATATATGCAATATATATATATATATATATATATATATATATCCCGATTTTATGATCGATTCGAAACACTGAAGCGTTTAAGTCTCCTATTGAAGATAGGCAGTAATAATCCTTGTTCAATTCTGTTTTCTGTATTTTGATTGTATCAGACTTCTCTAATACACTGTGAAATACAAATATATCACATTCGGATCAAAACATATCAAAACGTCGCGAACAAAACAGCTCTAAACCTGCCAAACGACCGTCGACCACCAGCCACTGTCGGCACTGCCTCGTTGCTCTATTTTCTATGATTTTTATACTGAAAGATAGCCCTCAAAAAGTAGTATTTTTTTTTCCAAAAAACCAGTAAAAAATTGCGTGGAAAATAACTTTTGATAAGCCCCGAATAGCCGCCGTCGTCCCTGCCTTTGCCGCTGCCTTTAAGCCCACTATTTAGACTTTTTCAGATGGTGTTTTTGATCCCGTTCTTCTAACAAAATAGCATTAATATCCAACAAGATGTATCTTCAAAGAATGCCTCAAAACAATCTCGAAAATCCCCGAAAATAGCCCCGGAGGGCTGCCGCCCCTGCACCGCTTGTTGCCGCCGCCGCCGCCTATTTTTGTGCTATGTTTTGGTACTTTTTTCCTACTTTTTGGACTATTTTTTCAGTAGTATTTTACTGGTATTTTATGCCAAAAAAGCTGTTCAAAACCAGTCTCGAAAACATCAAAAAAACCATCGAAATACGGCCTCAAACCGCCGCTGGTGGTGCCATCGACGGGCTATTTTTTAATGCAATTTTTTCGTGTTTTTGGGAAAATTTTAATACTACTTTTGAGCCTAAAAATTGAAGAAAAAACTGCTGAAAATAAGCAAAAAAAAAATCATGGAAAAACCGCCACAATCCGTGGCCCGAAACTCCCGAAACTACCGTCGGTGCCGCCAACTGTTCTTCGTGTTCCTAAATATTCAACATGTTCGTAAAATATTCTAAACAAATATTTTAAAAGTAGAAACTGCTATTACATCAAAACCTATGTCCTGTAGGGTTACATTCGATCTATAAAAAATGTAATCAATCACGATTAACCCTCGTGATTAAAAAAATCAAATCATAATCCAAACTATTTAATCAAACATGAATAAACAGATGATCATAAAATTAGGAATAGAACGACTACAAAATAAAGTTAACACAGTTCTAAAACTTCTCGACCCCGATAAACTATAAATAAAAAACAAAACGGCTCTGATACCAATTGTTGGCGACAAAACTGCTAAGATCATTATTTTTTGTAAATAATTTTGATAAAAAATAACTGAACGGGCAATCGTCAAAACAATCTCCAGATAAAACATTTGATGTCGAATAATCAAAATAAAAACCCATGCTATCACAGTTAATTTAGAAGAATACCTTTTTGGTTGATTCTCTAACAACGATTTCTAATCTCGAGTTGAAACTCCCTTCAGATCTTTTACTGTATTTCCTTATGCGATTTCCGAACGTAGTGTGGGCTATGATCCTTTGAGAACTCGTACTCACAAAACCTGGTCAGCTTTAGTCTTAAAGATAAGTTATAAACTTGGTTCAGCCTACCCGCATATTTATAGAACTACAGCAAGGACCTATTGAGTAATTATGACAAAGACTTCTAATGGAATACAGTACCTATTTAGCAATTTTTGTAATTAAGCAAATTTCATAGCGATATTTGTAATTATGAAAACCTTGTAGCGGTTTCTTCATTTTCTATAAAATACTAAATTACAGTTCATACCACTAAAAAATTGTAACTACACTCTAAGCCATAATCTCAAGACCATCTTACATTGAGCTCTTATTATTAAATACTTAACATTTCTCCCCACGTTAAGATTCTCAATACCCATCAACTAAATTTAATTAATGATAATTTAATTTAATCGACATCTTGAAATTCTTTAAGCCCTTTCGCTTAACTTATTTGACCGCCGAATAATCAAATTCACCTGCAGAGTTTGACCCGGTCAAAACTTATAAGCTTCTTTATAGGGGTATCGTCAACCCGGATATTTTGATATATGGATTCTGTCAATAATTAATATTCATTGTATAAATAATACATCTATCCAACTCACTGGAAATATAGACCCATATAAGATCGTACCCTCTAATGAATCAAAACAACGAATATTAAATATACGTATATCAATAATTATTTCAAGATTAATAGCATAATCACTATTCATAATAACCTTAGGGTATAAATTAATTTATATAGTTAGTATAAAATTAATTACCCCAATGTATCTCGTTAATATATACAAAATATACTAGCACAGAGAGTTAGAATAATAGACGACGCTATTATCTGTTCCACGTAATCAAAACAGATCTACTAAAACTCTGTACTACAGTTGTACCGATAGTATGTCTATTTCCATCTAGACTGTGAACAAAAAACTTATATTTTGTAAGATCCTAAAATCTGGTCTTTTGTCTACAAACCATACTTTACACACCAGATTAAATATTGTACAGAATAAATGGCATCCATGTATAACATTAAAGAAATGATATTGCATACGTTACTCATTAAGATTCTCATAAAATAAAAAATTAATTTTATTAAAATTAAATAAAATACTAAAAACATGATTTTTAATATACAACCCTAACAGTATCCTCTTGCCAAAGTTTGCTCATAGGATGCCAATTTAATAGCGGCCATTGCTCTTCATTCTTTCGCTAGGTCTAGGTCCATAGCCAGGGCTCTTGCGTTTTGTTTAGGCATGTTGACTTCTGTTCGAATTGTTGGCAATTTGACCTCTAGTAGTATCTGTAACACCCTGACCCTTCACATGGTAACGTATTATTTGCTTTGGGCAAAAGCCCTCATGGTTTTGTTCTTTTCAGGGGGTCACCCATCCTTGCATTGCTCCCGCCCAAGCACGCTTAACTGCTGAGTTCTACTAGGGTCTCTACCACTTAGGAAAAGGCCTCGTTGAATGTAAGGGTCCAAGGTTTTTCCTTTATAGCCTAGGAACTCTCTCTCCCTTTTCGATGTGGAATACCAAGATGTCACAATCCAGTCACGTCCCAAATACCAGGGTCACGCGAAAGCCCCCCATAACGCCATTTACGAAAATAAGATTTGCAATTTGAAATCAAAATATATGATATTTGAATAAAAGATCCCCAAAGTTCAGCACTGATAAACATTAAGCATGCAATCTCATACATGAATAAGTATATCACCTCAAGGCATACAAAACTTGCCTTCTGAAACAGGCATCGCATGTAAAAGTACATGTCTCAAAAATTAGAAAACTGCAGCAAGTCTTTCGCCAACATAGGCATCTAAGTCAACTCTATATGATCACCTGAAAAAGGTTTTTAACAAAATCTCACACCGTGAGCCGAAGCCCAATAGGAATAGACTATAAAGCTATAAAGCAGGTTATGCAATCATAAGTATAAAAACTCTACCACTAGAGCCAAAAAGGTTGTTCCCTAAAAAATTACAAGTTTTCCATCCTTAAAACTATGCATATCGCCCTCACAGATATCATGCCACGATTAAGATAAAGTAGTAAAACACAGTATGCTCCACTCGGGCCACACAGCCGAGGAAAAAATAATATAAAATGAATCCTATGTACCGACTCTGCCACACACAGACAAAGGTAACAACTATAGACTCTTGCCCGTTACTCTAAAACCACTCATGGTCTGCTAAGTAATGACAAGTTCTATACGGAGTCACAACAACGTAAACCACTTAGTTTACGGGTTCACAACCCAAGGGCACTAAGCACCCACCACCACTTAGTTTACGAGTTCACAACCTGAGGGCACTAAGCACCTGCCACCTCGTTTACGGGGATTAACCCGAAGGCACGTAGGGACCGACTCTGCTCACGTTTCTGAACTTACACCGAGGAGCAATGGAAGACCAACTCAACACACCCACTGTCACAGTACATCTATGGAAAACATTTTAAAAATCCACAAAGTGGTTCTACATCGCATGTATAAAAGTGATCTAATCCATTCGCATGGAGATCTATAAGCATGTAACAACATATTTTCACCAAAACTGTTTAAAAGCTGAAACTCAACCCCAAGGGTTAGCTCCAAACCTCCAAAACACGTTTTTTCACAATTCTCGCAAAACACCTCGTTTTCAAACCTCCTTTTGAAAAGCACGGATATTAACACATCTAAATCATGTATAAAACCAAGAAAATGTGTAAAATCAACTTTTTACCCAAAAACCAAGGTTTAAACATGAAAACCACATTTAATGTATTTTCTATCCGGTAAAAACACATATAATTGCATATAACACCCTTAAACAACAGTAAAGTCTAGAATCCTGCCTCGGTGAGTAAAAACTCAAAGCCTCAAAAATTAAATTTCGTCGAAACGAGAATCCATCTGGATTAACGTGAAGCTTACGGCGCCTATAGCAAGGATCGTAAATAAACTAACGAAAAACCAAACCCCAGGCCCTCAAATTTGGAGAGAACGCAGAGAAAATGGGAAACTTAGCTTAGAAGCAAAGGTTTTAACAAATATCTCCACGACTGGATATTTATAGAATGGAAAAATATCTCGGTCCAGTCGACCGAACCCCCTTGTCAAGTTGACCGAACATGCTTACTGTCACCCTATTCAACTGGATCCTCTTGTCCAATCAACTAGACAGCTAGGCAGTGTTTTTCAATGCAAAATAGGTTTTTCGGTCAAAACACAAGCCAAATAAGCCTCAACCAAACCCGAAAAAGTGTAAAACACAATTATACATGCTGTTCTACAACTTTAAAACATATCTCATGCATCAAGGCTATTCATATAATAAAAGAAACACGTCAAATATATAAATAACCCAAAGTGAAATGGTTTCGGGTCTCACATTATCACTGCTTCTACTCCATAGGCTAGGGAAATTGGGGTTTCTTCCGCGGACCTCCTTAGGGTTGTTTAGTACATCTACAAGGCTGAGAGAAGTTCTTCTACCTATCTTTCCATAGCAGCATCCAACCTTTTCTTAAGTTTATCAATAATGATCTTATTAGTTGCTTCGGCTTGCCCATTACTCTGTCGGTACGCTAGTGTAGAGAATTAATTCTTGATTCTCAATCCTGAGCAAAAGTTCTTGAATACCGAACAGTCGAACTGAGTTTCATTATCAGACATTGTTGCTCAGGGTATGCCGAACTGAGTGATAATATTCTTTCATGTGAACCTTTTAACATTGACTTCTCTGATGTTGGCCAAAGGTTCTGCCTCAACCCACTTAGTGAAGTAATTTGTGGCAACGAGTAAGTACATTCTGTTACCCGTGGCTTTTGGGAATAGGCCCACTATATCAAACCCCCATTGCACAAAGGGTTAGGGGCTGGTTAGCAGTGAGAGGTCCTTAGCTGGGACGTGTATATTTGGATTGAACCTTTGACACTTCTTGCACTATTGGACGTACTGCTCTGCATCTTTTTGCATATAAGGCCAGTAGTAGCCTTAAGAGATTGCTTGGTGGGCCCGAGACCTTATGCTCGTATGACTGCCACCGATTTCTTCATGGATTTCGAATAGGAGGTCCTAAATTTTGTTCGGGTGTACACAAAAGAGGTAAGGGCCTACAAAGGATTTTTTGTATAGATCTCCCGAACTTGAGTCCCAGAACCGAGATGCCTTTCTTTTTATCATCCGAGCTTCCTTTTGATCAAATGGAAGCTCATCCTTAATCAAGTGATTCCCTATAGGGTCCATCCAATTTAGTCTTAATTTCGAACAGTAGACTTGCTGTTGTTCGAGAATAGTCGTGTTGGGTTGTTGAAGAATTTCCATCATAATTACTCTTTTCCCTTAAGAGTTTACAGCTGATGTGAGGCATGCCAAAGAATCTGCGTGGCTATTTTCTTTGAATGAGAGCTGGGTAATCTCGTAGTATAGATTCTCCTTGGCCAATTATTGTGCCAGCCAAGCATATACCTGCATTCTGTCATCTCTAGCTCCATATTCCCCCTTAAACTAGTTTACAACTAGTTATGAATCACAGAAGATCTTGACTTTCTAGGCCCTCAACTCTTTGATGTCCTGAAGGCCGGCTAAGAAGGCTTCTTCATATTCTGCTTCATTGTTTATGGCTTGGAAGTTAAGACGAGCTACTCTCTTATGAGGACTCTGTCAGGGCTATAGAGCACGATTCCTGCCCCTTTAGCCTTGTTACATGATGAACCATCCACATACAATTTCCATGAAGTGTTTGGTTCTATCTTGTCTTTAATGACTTGCTCAGTGTCTTTCCTCCCAATGTCAGCTGGACATTCTTCCTGGCTAAATTCGGCTATGGAAGCGGCCAAAACATGTTCTTTTACGGCTATTCTTAGGAAGAATGTTATGTCATGCTCCCCGAGCTCCACAGCCCATCTTGCAACCCTTCTTGAAAAGTCTGCCTTTTAAAGTAGGGCCTGGAGAGGGTATTCAGTGATTACCTTGATCGGGTAAGCTCTAAAGTAATGAATCAGCATTCGTGATCCGGTGATAAGGGCTAAGGGCAGTTCCTCTAATGGTAAATATCTTATTTCTGGATCAAGGAGCACCTTACTCACATAGTAAACTGACCTTCGTACTTTGTCCTCCATCCTCTAAAGAACAACACTAATAACCCAAGTTGACACTATGAGGTAGAGAAATAGTGTTTCACCACTGTTCAGCACCGTCAGTAATGGTGGGGATGAGAGATAGTGCGTCAGTTTGGTGAGGGCTTTCTCACTTTCTTCATCCTAAACGAACTAATTTGCTCTCTTTATTGCCTTGAAGAATGGATAGCACCGATCACATGCTCGGCTATTAAACCGGTTGAGTGTTGCAGCCATCTTAGTTAACTTATAAACCTCTTTCAAATTATATGGGTTCTTTAGGTTTGAATAGCCAAGATTTGTTTGCGGTTTATCTCTATTCCCTTGTGAGTCATAAAGAAGCCTAAGAACTTCCCAGAGCTTTTCTTAAATGCACACTTAGAAGCATTGAACCTGAGTTTGTAAGCTTTGAGGATCTCAAAGGTCTTTTTTAAGTCATCCAAATGTGTACTTAGATGTTTGGTCTTTACCACCATGTCATCAATGTAAACCTCCATAGTTTTGCTGATCAAATCACCGAACATTTTAGTGGCAAGACTCTAATATGTGGCTCCTGCGTTCTTGAGTCCAAACGACATTACTCGATAGCAATATATACCCCAAGGAGTAATGAAGGCCATTTTCTCCATGTCTTGGGGGTACATGTCTATCTGGTGGTACCCACTGTATGGATACAAAAAACTCATTTTCTCGTGCCCTGTTGTCGAATCGATGAGCTGATCAATTCGAGGTAAGGGAAAGCAGTCTTTGGGGCAAGCTTTATTCAGGTCGGTAAAGTTAACACAAACTCGCCACTTCCCATCAATCTTCTTAACTACTATTGTGCTGACAACCAGGTTACATATTGGAATTCTTTGATTGCTTTTGCTTCTTTCAAGCGCTGAACCTCTTCAACTACCATCACTGCATGATGTGCGGCAAACTTCCTCAAATTTTGCATTAATGGCTTCCTTAGGGGATCCACATTTAAATGATGACTGATTACTTTGAAGTATATTCTAGGCATCACGTAGGGCATCCATGCAAAAACTTCTTTATTCTCTTTTAATAACTTCATTAGTTTAGTTTCTTCTTGTTCGGACATACTGGTCCCGAGCAAGAAGTACCGATCTAGATCCTCCAGGGAGATGTAGAACTTCTTTAGGTCTTCAACTACCTTTTCTTCGGCTATTCAGCTGTAGTCGTAGATGTTGGGTCCATCATCTATCTCGATAGTTTTTACTTTGGTGTACTATTCTCTGTCTTTTACCGTGGCTAGGAAGCACTACCTTGCTGCATGCTGATCTCTCTCGATCTCAACTACCTCATTTCCCATTTAGAACTTGAGGGATTGGTGGTAGGTTGATGGGATTGCTCCCAAGCTGTGTATCCATGTTCTCCCTATAATAACATTGTAAGTGCAAGATTGATTGACAACTAGGAATTTAATATTTACTGTTACAGGCCCTACCTTAACTGGCATAGTTATTCTCGTTGCTAGCCACATAAGATCTTTGCCAATACCGATCAATGGGGTCATGCATCTCTTGAGTGCTGAGTCTTTTAGCCCCAGCTTTTGGAAAAGATTATAGTACATGATGTCAACTGAACTCTCTTGGTCCACCAATATTTGCATTACATCGTAGTTGGCAATGCATAAAGTTAGTATCAGGGCGTCATTGTGGGGGTGCTATACTCCCACGAGGTCATCGTCTAAGAAGCCAATTTTCTGCATCTGGTCCTAGCTTGAATTCACCTATGTTCTTCAATATTTGCCCTTATCCACCTACATTGTGTGGGCTAAGGTCCTGGCTTGATGCTGAATAACAGCTCGGGTAATTGGCCCAGTAGTGCCATGAATCATCATTACTTACCCGAGAGGAGCATCCCTTTGCTCGGGCCTTTGGTCGTATACCTGTGGTCTTGGTGTCAATAAACTCCAAGAGATGCCCTACTTGGACCAGATCTTCTAGGTGTTTTTTGAACGTTCGACATTCCCTGGTTAGGTGGCCATGAATCTGATGGTAGTGACACTTCCTCTTTGGATCTTGTCTATTCGGATCGTCGATCAACTTTGGTGGCCACTGAAAATAGGGCTTATCTTTTAGCTGGTCTAGTAACTTGTGTAAAGGCTCTTTAAACACCATTTGTAGGGCTTGGTAGGCCGTTGACTCCTTTTTCTCTTGGGAGTCTTTCATAGACTTTTGGTCCTTTTTCCCTTTATCTTTCCTTTCTGGCTATTTGACAAAGGCCACACTCTGTTTGGCTTGGCTTATATCTTCCTTAACCTTGGCATGTTGTTCGATTTCACCATCAATTCAGACATAATGGATATAGTCTTCTTGGTGAGGGATTGCCTTAGATAGCTCTGTGGAGGCAGTCCTATTTTAAAAGAAGCCACAGCTAACTACTTACTGCACTCTTCTATCTCATTATATGTTTCCTAGTAACGCCGAGCATACTCTCGAATTGTTTTGCCCTCATTCTTTCGTAGGGGGAGCAGTGTGTCAAAAGCTTTTTGGTTGTCTATTGTTGGTGATGAACTGAGCAGTGAAGGATTCAGCTAATTACTTCCAATTAACTATTGATCGGGGTGGTAGCTTATGGAACCAACTCAGAGTTACTTGTCCTAAACTAGATGGGAACATGCAGCAAAGGAGTGCATTATTCCCACTCTAGAGTGCCATTACCTGTCTGTATTTGTGAATAAGGCTTATTGGATCTTCCTTTCCATCATACATCTCAAATTTTGGTAGAGAAAACTTATGCGGTGGATCTGCATTCTCAATGACTTTGGCTAATAGTGATACTGAGATCCACTCAAGGACTTTTCTTGCTACATCTTGCGCTGTTTGGCCACCACCATGCTGTATTCTGGAATCTATTCTTTTTTTTAACCACTACCGAAGGTCTTAATTTAGGTCTAGTTCGGCCTGAGCTACCTTTTGAGGGTTTGGCCGAGTAGATTCAACTCCAATAGTGTTAGTTTGCTAAGAATTTTGGACTTTGTTCAGTCTTTGGGGATAACTCAGGCTATAGGATTCTAGACATTGTTCGGTCTCTTCTAGTTTGGGACTCTCTCTACGCCTTATGCGTGGATCCCTTTGGTTTTCTTACCTTTAAATCCTATGCATGAGTTCTTCAATCTCTCTATCGCGCTGTTCCATTCTCTCCTCAAGATTATTAATGATCCTATCTCGCCTTGGTAGCCACTCCTTAAATCTCCCTCTTTCTCTTGAAGATGGAGGAGAGGGCCATTCTCCTCTGGAGCTTGTCGTAGAATAACACAATTGCCTCCCATTATGTGAGGCATTGTCCCTACACATTTAAATCTCTTAAGGGACCCTAGGGGCCCTTGGTTATTCTGGAACGACCGATATTGATCTTTTAGGAATTCCTTCTCGCCCTCTTGTGTGGCTTTCAGTGAATCTAGTAGGAGTTTGACTCATAGTTCTGTTGGTTCAAGAGCGTCGTTCCCATAGACAGTGCTAAATTGTGCGTGTTGTAAATCAAATGGCACAATCAGAATCGATCGGATCGGTTCAAATATAATGATCTCGAATAGAATATAAACTGAACTCCATGTTGCTGAACTCACTACATGCTGCTTTTGACGTTGTCAAACCCTTACAAGAAGAAGAACACCGTTAGTGCTTTTCGGCCTGGTTTAGCCAGGAAGCACTTCAACGTTCAAATTAGATTTCTCTCTAAGAGGTTTTTAATCATGAACTTGGGATGAAATTCTGTACCTAGGAGTATGGGGTGTCTTTCTTTATAGGGTTAAATCTAGGGAGACTGAGTCCTCTTAGGACTCTGTTTATTATCCTTAATGTCTAGCTTACCAAAGATTATGCCTTATCCTAAAGCAATTCTTATTTCTTTAGAATGCCTAGGCTTTGAATTCTTAAACTACCGTATCAGGGATGAAATCTTCATGAGTTATCTTTTTACCCAGGGCTGATTAGGGCTGGAGTGTCATAGGTTGCCCCTTTCTAGGGTGGCCCAAACTCATCATGAGTTGAACTGGCTGTGGGTCGACCCTTTGAGGAATGTTCAAACCTGCTTGCTTTGGGCTGGGCTTAAAGCCCCTAGTTTTATCCGCCCGCAATACATATTCTTTGCTATGACTCTTAATCAACGTTGGCTGCTCGAGCGGGGTGTCAGCAGATTAGGTTTTATATTTCAGGTTTTAACCTCTCTCCACTTCATTCTAACAATTCTACATCTCTTTAAAATCAATAATAGAGCCTTAGAACCAGATTTGGTGTCCTTTTGAGCTTCCCTTGCTCCATTGGAGGTTATCCCATACTTCTCTCTTATTTAAATACCGCTAGGGAGGTCGTTCTACACATTGAGAGCTTCGTCTTCATCCACCGATTAGAGATTTTCTTGGTTGGAGCTTGTTAGGATTAGATTCTTGTGTTTTGAGCATCTAAGAGGTAGGATCTATGAGTATCTATGAATATTTGTTGGATATATGTTGTATATTTTGAGTTCATACATGAAAGCATGAGAAACCCCTATTTTTGGAACCCTAAGTTACGGTTGGATGATAAAGCATGTCAAATTTTAAGTTCATAAATGCTTTGTGATGAGTTTATAATAGTATTGTCATTGGAGAACTGTTGACTTGTGATTTTGAAAGTTAGGGTTTAATTTGAGTCAAAATCATGAAAATTGGGGCTTTTTCAATTGTTGAGTCCAAATGATTAAATTGATTAAATTTTTGAACAAGTTGGGGTTATATTAACCTAGTTGTGTATAAATTTCATAAATTTCTATGATATGTAAAAATGGTGGATAATGAGTTTGGGATTTTGATAAATCCTACAAATTGATGAAAACGAATGATATGGGATGTTGATTTGGGATCTTTCGAACCTTTATATTCAAATATATGAATTACAAGAATGTTTGAAATTGTTGAGAATTGAAATTGTAATTGTGTTGGGTTTTAGCGAGATGAACCAGGTTGACAGTTGGACTCGCGTTAGTTTTAATGAAAATGATGTAATTAAGGTATTATGTGATTGGATTAGATAACTAAGTTGGGCTCGAGAAATTTCTCGGTGAAAGATCGAAAACTTGCACAATGTATGGTAGGCCCTTTCATCGGGTTATTCCTTGTAAAAACATGCTCTGGGCGGCCCACCCATTGATGGTTTTTAGAAAAACAAAAAATATGTGTTTTTCGTGTCGGGCTATAGAATGGGTATTTGTTCGTTGGGTCTCGCGTGGCCCAATTGTGATAAATACGCTGGGTTTATAGGCCCTGTCTGGGTTTTGGTATTTAATTAAGTCATTGATGATATCAGGTTGGTAAGCCTTAATTGAATAACGTGAATGAATTATGGAATTTAAAAAAGATTTGAATGGTTGAAATTGTTGAGTATAATTGAAATGGGAAAACCTTGGGTTGTTTTGGAAATGGTATAATAGCACGTTGAAACAGTTGAATTAGATAAGGTAATGGAACACTAAACTATGATTTTTTTAAAATAAAAAATCCGATTATGTGAATGAAAATTGGTTTTGGAAAAAAAATTAGTTTGGGAGAAAATTATATGTTGCATTTCACATAACCATCCTCGCATATCATGCATTTGCTCATTCCTAATCTATTTCCTATGAGCCTCTGCTCATGTTGTATAACCACTTTCAGGTGATAGCGGGAAGAAGGTGTTGGAGTAAGAAGAATGGTCGCGGAGACCTTTTTGTGTATTTTTTGATAGAATTACATATTCATCAATAGCATCTTTTGAGAATTAAAATTGTAAATGTAATTCTTTTTTTTTTTGAATACTTGGTTGAATGTATTTTGGGTTAGAGTAACCCGTGTTGTAAGGCTCTAAGGCCATTAATTCATGTCTTATATGCATGTGAGGGTGTTGGGCTCATATTGTGGGTTAAATTCCTTAGTTTTTGAAAGAAACATCATGGTTTTGAATGTTTGATTTTCGAGTTTTCGGGTTGAAAAGGACTATTTCAATACTAAATGTATGTTTAACTTCAATTTTGTACCTATTCTAAAGCATGTTCAAAGTTTGAGAAAACCAAGTGTTCTCCCAACATGTAGAATTTTTTTGAGATTTTTAGCAAAAAAGCACACTACCACTTCACCGCTCGAGCAGTAGAGGGTCCGCTCAAGCAGACCCCTACTGTGTTGAATTTTCGAAACATTGTTTTTAAAAATAATTTTTGATCAGTTTCTTTTGGGTATCCTCTGGGGTGTAAATTGACTATTTTGGGAAGTTATTTTACAAGTAAAACTTCTACTTTCACTCTTACTTTTTTTAAAAAAACAAATTGGTGGCCTTGTTTCATTTTAATGTAAAGAACCTTGCATTATAAGTTCTTTTGGTTCGAATTCTTTAAACTGGGTTCTTTTCATATCAAAATGCATGGGTTTATATTGTTACATTTTCGGGGTGTGACATATTGGTATTAGACCTCTAGGTTTGAATACCTAGGAGCCGTGGGAATGGTTGATCCATTGCGTGAGAGTTTGCATTAATGTGTGACATTCATGTATTGGTGTGTTCGCATAAAATATCCTTCAAGTGACTTGATGTTTGCATGGTATATGGTATTTGGGTATGGAGGTTGGACTTTTATAATAATGTGTCTTGCCCTTGGGCATTTGGTCGATTGGTTTAGGGTTTAAGTTAGAAAGGCATTTAGCCAACATCTATTCTAATATGAGATCCAAACGAGTTACCTAGAGTGATGTGTCATTCCGATTAGTCCTCCTCATTATGTGAGATGTGTTGATGTTGTTGTATGTGTTAGGTGGTAACGTTATTAGAGATGATGTGGTCTTTAGAAGATGAGTTTGTCGATAGAAGATGGCTTTCTTTAGACATTGTAGTGATATCTCTCTTTATTCCTTCTTATATATAGAGTGATGTTGCCAAGACGAGATAGAGGCTAAGATCGCGACCGAGGTCATGCGTATGTTTGGCTTCTAGAAGAAGGGGGTGTGCACGCCCCGCAGGAATAAGCAAGTGGGATTGAAAAAATACAGGAGATGCTCACGACGATGCGAGTGTTAGCTGAGGCGGCTAGGGGTGGAGCAAGACCTCCCAAGACAAAAGCTACTGTAGCAATGAGAAAATTTTGGTGGTTGAACCCTCCGACCTTTTTTGGTGATTCGAATTCCAGAGCAGCAACGGAATGGTTAGAGGTGACCACTACCATCCTTGATATGATGGAGATCAGGAAGGATGTGTTTGGCCGCATTCCAACTCCTGGAGGATGCGAGGGAATGGTGAAAGTTTGCCAAAATGACTATAGAGGGCTCGTGGACCGCTTTCACCAAGGTCTTTCTGGAAAAGTATTTCCTAAGGTCATCAAGGGACACTTATCGGAAGGAGTTTTTCTCCCTCGTGCAGGGGAACTTGACGGTGCGTGGTCTAGTAAGAGGCCAAGTTTACGAATTTGTAGCGGTTTGCACCAGAGATGGTGATAACAAAAGAGTTGCGCACCAAATGGTTTGAGCAGAGTCTTCGACCCTCCATTATGGACAAGATTGTACCTTTAGGCTTTTTGGTCTATAGAGAGTTAGTGGAGGCCGCTATCAGGGTCGAGAATGCTATGATTGAAAGTCGCAAGATCAGGCAAGGCAAGCCTCTACGAGGGAACACTAGCATGCATTTGGAAGGGCGCCAGTTGGAGAGGCAGAAGCCAGGAGGTTTGAGTTCTTACCCTACAGGATCCCAGCCGTAGCCACGTTTGGTACTCGTACCATCTATTGCGGTATCTATACGTTTTGAGCATTGTTAGATAGTTTTCTACTCATGCAGATAGCTGGGGCATCGTGCTAGAGAGTGCTAGCAGAGAGGGCAATAGAAGAGTCAGACTTAAGGGAGGGCCTATTTTATGTGTTTTTAGTGTGGTCAAACGGGTCACATCCATCGAGATTGCCCTTAGAAAGGGAATGTTTAGAGTGCTTTGGGAGCACATCCAGGTCAGGCATCATAGGGATGACAAGGCTATAACTAGTCACAGCAGTAGTAGGTGATGCAGTCGGCAAGGACTGTAGGAGGGGCCACTTCAGCCCAGTCAGTGAGACAGCTAGGAGCTAGGGAAAACAGTGGGCAGAATCAGGGGAATTAAGGATGAGTGTACGCCCTCATAGAGCCCAATACTTCAATGGCACCTACTGTGATGGATGCGACAGCTAGCTCGCTGATCATTCGAGTTACCTTTTTAGTGTACTATTCTTGGGCCAATGGTTTTGTTGACACACACCTGAGCATCGCATTCATTCATCTCATCTGCATTTACAACTGTATTGGGGCAAGAGGTAGACGTCTTGGATAGATCCCATTGTGTAGAGACACAAATTGTTGGGTCTACAGTGTTGAGACATGTTTGTAGAGCCTGTGAGATGGAGATATCCGACCACAGCTTAGTATTCGATTTCATTATGCTCAATATGACTTCATTTGATATCATATTGGGAATGAACTAGTTTGTCATTCCTTTATCGATTGCGATCGATACCGAGTGTTTGTTTGTACACCAGAAGGAGACTCCTTTTATTTTGTGGGTGATCGGGACGATAGCCTAGTGCCTAGACATCATAGTTCGTGAGACAACCGTAGCCTTAGCCTCATCTTCTTCGCCTTGTATAAGAGAGAGACCGACTTCATTCGTACGGAGCTTTCTCCCATTGTCTGTGAGTTTTCGGATGTTTTCCCTGATAATTTGTTGGAGCTTCTACCACATCGGCAAGTTCAGTTTTCCATTGACCTCATTCCGGGGAGTGCACCGATTTTTATGCCTTCATATCATTTCACATCGATTGAGTTACTAGAGTCAAAGGTGCAGGTCCAGGAGTTGTTGGATAAGGGTTTTTATCTGTCCTAAAATGTTGCCTTGGGGAGCTCCAACGTTGTTTACGAAGAAGAAGGATGGTTCCTTGCACCTTTGTATCGACTATCGTAAGTTGAACTATGTAGCTATTAAGAACAAGTACCCTATACCTCATATTGGCGACTTGTTTGACCAATTAAAGGGCTCGTGTTGTTTCTTAAAAATAGATTTGAGATCAAGTTATCTTCAGTTCTAGGTTAAATTCCTTGATTTTTGAAAGAAACATCGTGGTCTTGAATGTTGAATTTTCAAGTTTTCGAGTTGAAATGGGCTATTTTATTACCAAATGTATGTTTAACTTCAATTCTGTGCCTATAAAAAAGCATGTTCAAAGTTTAAGAAAACCGGTGCTCTCCCAATAGTTAGAAATGTTTTTAGATATTTAGCAAAAAGCACACCCTTGTTGTATGAAACTTTGGTTTTAAATATAGTTTTCGATCAGTATCTTTTGGGTATCCTTTGGGGTATGAATTGACTATTTTGGGAAGTTGTTTTACAAGTAAAACTTCTACTTTTACTTTTACTTTTTTTTTTTTGAAAATTGGAGGCCTTGTTTAGTTTTAATGTAAAGAACCATGCTTTGTAAGTTTTTTTTTGTTCGGATTCTTTAAACCGGGTTCTTTTCTTATCAAAATGCATAGGTTTATATTGTTACATATTCGAGGTGTGATAGTTCCTATTCATTTTATCTGTTTTTTTTTTTTTTTACTTTTTGTTGTCATAATCTCAAGCATGTATATTTCTTTCTTTATTTAAATTGTAGAGTATGGTAAAACTTCAATAAAAACGTAGATATTTCCAATCTTGTGAAAAACATGTTAAATGTGTTCCCTTAAATATGAAACAACATGTTTTCTGCATATCACCGTATACTGTAAAAAAAAACATTATGTTGTTCTTAATTACCACGGCCATAGCTTCTGGTTGTTAGGTTGTGACATGTTTTAGCCTACTTGTAACAGTCGCAACCTTTGGTTGCTACAACCGTAATAAAATTTTCTCTGTGTTACGGCTGCGACCTCTTGTTGCCACGACCGTAATGTTTAGTTTGTATTTCATAACAGCCGCGATTTCTGGTTGCTACGGCCGTAAGCATTATGTTCATTCAGTAATGAAAATCGTGTTTCGAAATTATTATTTTTAGCTTCTATTTGATCTTATATGCAGCATGATAGAAACAAAGACCGTATAGCGTGCCCCTTAGGATTTTTCCTTTCCTTTCAATAGGATCTTTAATTCCCTTTTTGCATGCCCTTCCTTGCTTTTGCTCAAACAATAAATGCAGCATGTTTAGATACGAGGACCACATTGCATGACCCATAGGAATTTTCCTTTCTTTTAGATAGGATTTTATTTTCTTACTTTCTTTTATACTCTTTTTAACCACCCGTTCTGTTTTTGTTAGTTTTGAAAAATTTACGACTAAAACCAAATTTGATAAAGTAGAGGCCAACCTAATAGTTAGGCGAATGTGGTGCTTAACATCTTCATTTTTCGTATATTAGCCCCCGAACCCTCTTTCAATGATAACACATACCCGTGGCTTATTTTTATTTTTCTTGATTTATTATAAAATTCAAGTGACGACTCCATTTTTTTATATGTTTAGATATCTAGCCTATTTTATTTTTAAAGGAAAAATCTTCATCATTTTTCTTTTTCTAAAAAAAAGTGGTTATTTAAATATGAAATTTGTATAAACAAAAGGAAAAAAAGGGATGACAACCCAAATCAAAGTGCCACAACTTTTTTTAGCGACTCTATTAGAAATCTGGTTTTCAAAATAAAAACTAATAAGATGGCTTAACTCAAAAATCTAATGGATCTTGTTTTAAATTTTTTATTAGTATAAACATTTGCATTGTACATTATTGTGTGCTTGATTCTAAACAACCCCGCTCTGCCAAACTATACCTCGGTCAATTTATTATCTCAAGGCTATACCAGGGAAGCTATTAAGCTTTCTGGCAACACGCTCCTTTAGGTGTGGTAAAAAGAGTTATTGCATATCGTTTTTCTAATGCCTTACACTATTACCTAGCACGAGGGGTATATTCTGTTGGAGAAAAAATTGCCAAGATTATTATTTTTGTAAATATTTGATAAAAAAATTAACTGGACGGATAAACGCCCAAACGGGCTCTAGATAAGACTTTTGATGTCAAACGATCAAAAAATAAACCCGTGCAATCAAAGTTAATTTAGAAGAATACGTTTTTACTGGTCAAATCTTTAACTACGTTTTTTATTCCGAATTGAAGCACCCGTCAAACCTTCTACTGTATTCTCTTATGCGATTCCCAAATTTAATGTGGGCTATAATCTTTCGAGAACTCGTACCGGCAGAACTTGGACAGCTTTAGCCTTGAAGACAAGTTATGAAACTGGTTCAGTCTATCCGCATATATATAGGGCTACAATAGGGACTTGTGGAGTAATTATGAGTAAGATATCTAGTGAAACACAAACACCCATCAACGGCTTTCGCAATTAAGCAAACCTCACAGCGGTATCTGTAATTATGAAAACTTGTAGAGATTTATGCAATTTCTATAAAATACTGAATTGCAGTTTACACTACTAAAAAATTATAATTGCACTCTGACTCATAATCTAAAGATCATCTTGTATTGAGCTCCTGCTATTAAATATTTAAAATTTCTTCCCACATTAAGATTCTCAATTTCCACTAATTAAATTTAATTACAGATAATTTAATTTAATCGGCATCTTTAAATTTCCTTAAGCCCTTTCACTTAGTTTATTAGACTGCTGGATAATCAAATCCACTTGCAGGGCTTGGCCTGATCAAAACTTATAAGCTTCCTTAAGGGGGTATCGTTAATCCCAATCTTTCGGGACGTAAATTTCATTAATAATTAATATTCACCATATAAATAATATCGCTATCCAACTCACCAAGAATATAGACCCATATAAAATCACCCCCTCTAATGAATCAAAATAACGAATATAAAATATACGTAAATCTATAATTATTTTAGAATTAAGAGTATAAGCAATATTCATAATAACCTTGGGGTGTGAATTAATTTATATAGTCAGTATAAAATTAATTACCTCAAATATCCCATTCAATACACACAAAGTGTACTGGCACAGAGAGTCAGAACAATAGACGACGCTATTATTTGTTTTCCATAACCAAGACAGAGTTATTAAAACTCCGTGCCACAGTCGTATCAATTGTATGTTTATTTTCATCTAAACTGTGAACATAAAATTTATATTCTGTAAAAATCTAAAATATAATCTTCTGTGTACAAGCTATACTGTACACACCAAATTAAATATTGTACAGAATATTGGACATCCATACATAACACTAAAAGAAATTATACACATACATTGCTCACAAAGATTTTTATAAAATGAAAAAATAATTTTATTAAAATAAAATTAAATACTAAAAATATAATTTTCAGTATACCAACCCAAACAATCTCCCACTTATATTCAAAACTATGCTGCCATACATCTGACTCTCATGCCCTCTACATGACTATCAAAAGTCTTAACTGGTAAGCTCTTCATACAAGGATCTGCAAGATTGTCTTTTGATGCAATCTTGGTCACTGCAATATCACTTCTCTATACAATTTATCATATCAGGTGATACTTACGCACAATGTGCTTACCTTTCTTATGAACCCTTGGCTTCTACGAGTTTGTAACCGCTCTGCTATTATCATAGTAAAGTGTAATAGCTGATTGAACTGAAGGTACCACATCTAGATCCAACAAGAAGTTCCTGAGTTGAACGGCCTCATTGGCTGCTTTAGGAGTTGCCAAGTACTCGGCCCCCATAGTGGAATCAGCAATACAAGGCTGTTTGATACTCTTCCAACTTATAGTTCCACCTTCTAAGGTAAACACATATCCTAAGATAGACTTACGAGAATTCATGTCAGATTAGAAATCTGAGTCTATATACCCCAAAGGTACTAGAATGTCTACCTGATAAACCAATATATAATCCTTAGTCCTTTTCAAGTACTTGATTATATTCTTTATCGCAGTCTAATGCTCCTGCCCTGGTTTAGACTGATATCTGCTAACCATGCTAATGGCAAAGTAGATGTCGGGTCTAATGCAAAGCATAGCATACATGAGACTTTCTACTGCTGGAGCATAAGGAACCGCCTTCGTCTTTTCTATCTCATCAGGTGTCTTATGACACAAATCCTTAGATAAAGTGATTCCATGCCTAAAAGGGAGATACCATTTCTTAGAATCCTGTATGCTAAAACGAGAAAGGATATCATCGATATGCTTTGCTTGTGATAAGCCCAACATCCTTTGTTTTCGATCTCACATAAGCTTGATCCTAAGGATGTGACGGGCTTCTCCCAAGTTCTTCATATCGAACTATCCAAATAAATCATACTTTAACTGTAGATAATACCCACACATCATTTTTGATGAGCAAGATATCATCTACATAAAGTACTAGAAAGATCACCACGCTTCTGTCATGCTTCTTGTACACACAGGACTCATCCAGACTTTGATCAAACTGAGTGTTCCAAGATCTCGATGTCTGTTTAAGTTTATAAATGGAACCCTTAACCTTACACAACATGTGTTCCTAGCCCTTTGCAATGAATCTATCTGGTTGTATCATATGGATACACTCGTCAAGACTTCCGTTAAGGAAAGCTGTCTTGACATCCATTTGCTAGATTTCATAATCAAAAAAGAGAATCCGAATAAAATTAAACATGGCTACCGGCGAAAAAGTTTTCTCACTTTCGATCTCTTCTTTCTAAGTGAACCTTTTAGCAACAAGCCTAGCTTTGAAGGTTTCAACCTTCCCTTCTGCTCCTCTCTTCCTCTTATAGATCCACTTACATTCAATGGGTTTTATCCCTTCTGATGCTTCTATAAGTTTCCAGACCTAATTGAAATACATAGCTTCCATCTCTGAATTCATAACCCTTTGCCAAAGATCTGCATCTTTATCTTGAACTGCTTCATTGTATTTACAGGGTTTGGTATCTAATTTTATCGAGATCTTGTCAAAAGACTCCCCCATGAACATATACCGATCAGGTTGATGAACAATCCTCTCACTACGATGAGACATTGCATGTATCTGTGTACTAATAGTAACACGCTGTGCAGAATCTAAACCTTGTACATCAGCACCATGTTCTTAATTTGCACTTGTCTGGATAATCCTCCCACTACGACGAGGCAATTGGATATCAGTGACTTGTGATTTCTCTTCCGTTCTACTCGTATTTTCTTTCAGTTTTTATAGAATAATTTTGCTATTAGGAATGTGATCCACAATATAATCCTCTTTCAAGAATCGGGCATTGGTGCTAACAATGACCTTCTGATCCTTATGATTATAAAACAGACCACCTTTCATTCCCTTAGGATACCCCATAAAGAAACAGACTTTTTTCCTCAGTTCTAACTTAATCGCGTTTCCTTTCATTACATGTGCTGGCCACCGCCAAATCTGAATGTGTTTTAGATTGGGTTTACGCTCGGTCCACAATTCTATGGGAGTACAAGGTACTGACTTAGAAGGTACCATGTTCAGAATGTAAGCCTCTATCTGTAAAATGAGTCCCCAAAATGAATCGGATAAACCTGAATAACTCATCATGGACCTTACCATCTCCATAAGAGTTCTATTCCTTCTTTCTGCTACACCATTCTGTTGCGGAGTGCTAGGTGCAGTCAACTGAGATGTAATTCCTCTGATGACAAGTAGTCCTTAAACTCTCCAAAGAGGTATTTTTTACCATGATCGGATCGTAGTGACTTCATACTTTTACCCAGATGCTTCTCCGCCTCCGCCTTGGATTTTTCAAATTTATCAAAGCATTCAGACTTACGGTGCATCAAGTAAATGTATCCATACATTAAGTAGCCATCAGTGAAACTGATAAAGTACTCAAAACCACCACTAGCCCAGATTATCATAGGACCACACATTAGAGTGAACCAGGTCCAACGGTTCTTTAGCTTTATAGTCTTTACCCGAAAAGGGCCTCTTGGTCATCTTACCTTCTAAGAAAAATTCATAAATTGGAAGTGCCTCCACTTCTAATGAACTCAAAGGTCCATCTGTTACCAGCCTGTTTATTCTTTTTAGATTAATATGACCCAAGCATAAGTGCCAAAGAAATGTTTGGTTCATTAAAGAATGAAACTTTATCTTATATGGTAAATTATATGTGTTATTTATTTTAGTTAGTTGTAGAATATCAGAGATTGGAGTAATAACATTAAGATCATTCACCAATGTACCAGAACAGATAACCCGTTTATTATCCTTAATAACCACAGAGTCATTAAAATAAACTACATATCCCTTTTTAACCAATCTAAAAATGGAAACTAAGTTCCTTCTAATGGAGGGTACATAAAGATAATGTCTTAATATTAAAACTCTATCTCCACTAAAACTGATAGTGATATCTTCCACTGCAACTGTTGTTACCTTTGTATTATTGCCCATATGTAAGTAAATCTCTCCATCACTAAGTTGTCGAGCTTCCTAGAACCCCTGTAATGAATTGCAAACATGATCAGTGGCTCCTATATCTACACACTAGGTTCTGGTAGATAACACCGCTAAAATGTTTCCACAACCAGTGAACAGAAATTATCCTATTTTTTCTACTTTTTGAGAAATACTAGACATAACTTTTTTCAGTGCCTTGTCTGGTTGTAGTGAAAATATCTGCCTTTTGATTTTTTCACACCAGTCCGTGGCCCACTAACTATCCTGAAAACCATGTCTTCCTATTTTTGAACTTTTTTCTTCTTCATGCCTTTCGGCGTAGAGGAAGAACCATTTTCTAAAATAAACACATTTCCTAGTATTAAAGGAATATCGTTAGTAGTTAAAACTATATCAAAGTTATTTTTTCAGTAAACAAAATTTGGCCCGTTAGTTTGTTTTCTTTGAGTATTAAAGTGAATGGGTTGAAAGTTATTTTAATATTGAGAATCACATAATTAAAAAAAATACCATTATCTATGATGAGCAATACTTTGAATTTATTTTATTTTGGTTCTCTCCACCATTTTAAAATTAATTCGCTAGTAGCCTGATAACCTGAGAATAGCATGCCTCGTTGAGAGGACATCTATTATCCTTCATAAGACCAAACCGGTCAATTTATTTTAATTTTACTATCTAGGTAACTGACCCTGCCAAATAAAATTAAATAGCTGACACAAATTCAGTCCATTATATAATAGCAGTAACTCAGATAGAGAGGATACTATTATATACAGCTAAGTGTTAATCATTACCTAATCTCAAATCAATCACTTCGCAATGAACCCTTCAGTTGAAAAAGTGATCCACATTAATAATTATTCAGAATTATCCCTAATAAAGGTTTGTACTAGCAATACCGCAATTAATCTGTCCGTTGAAGAGAAATGTCTTACTGCCAACATGCAGAGTTTAATTGCATCGTCAACAAACTAGTGATAGAAACAGCAGAATTTACCTATAAATAAATTTTCTTTCACACTTAAATTTTTAAAATACTTTTTAAGATTATAAAAAAAAATTTAATTAAAATAAATTTTTTAATTTCGAAAACTACACGATCTTAAAGAATCAAACTTTTTTTCGTATACACGACTCCAAAGATTCTGATTCGCTAAACCATCTTTTAATATTAAAATACGTATCATATAAAATTTAATAAATGCACAGTTCTTTCTGGTGTTTTTTAGCTAAAGTATTAATTAAAAGTATTTATTTATTTTAATTTTTTTTCACTTTTTTCAAAAGATAAAATTTATTTCTCTTTAAATTTTTTTCATTTAATTAATTCAAAATTCAGAATTAATTCTCACGTTTTTTTCAAGATATCTGATTTTATAAAAATATCATCATAAACGTGATACTTTGTAAAAAAATAAAATATCTAAAAAAAATTTATTTAATTAAATTTAATTAATTGAAAAAAATTAATTTTATTTTTCATTACAAAATATTTTAATTAAATTTTAAATTTTGAATTAATTAAATTAATAGGATAAATAAAACATATATACAATTATCTACACAGTTCATATATATATAAACACGATACATATATCCCGATTTTATGATCTAACAGAAACACTGAAACGTTTCAGTCTCCCAAACAGAATAAGCTGTATCAATCTCTGTTCGCCTCTAATTTAGCACCCTAATTGCATCAGGCTTTCCTAATACTATCTTATATATACTGATATATCATATCAATCTCGTATATATCAAAATTTCAAAATTAAATAGCCTCGGGGGAGAGAAAACAGCCAGCCACCACATGCCACCACCAGCGCCACCTTATCTTCGTCTCATCCGAGCTCCGTTTTCAACAAGCTTTATACCATTAGAAATCTCTAAAAATATGAGATTGTTTTGACAAAAAAATTTCTTGAAAATGGCCCAAAAGATGGTCAAAAAAATTGCACGAACCACAAAAAACGCAACTGCCCGCAATAGTACTACATCACCAACTTTTTGAGGTTGTTTCAACCTCATCCGAACTCCATTTTTGACGTTCTTTATATCGATGGAATGCTCTTGAAATATAAAAATTTTTCAATCAAAAAAACTTTTTGAAAACAGCTTGAACAACTACCAAAAAAATAGCCTGAAGCTGCTACCGTCGCCCCTAGTGCACCGCCGTCCATTCCACTGCCCGTTTGGGATTTTTTCGTTAGTCTTTTTGCACTCGTTTTTTCTGGAAAAATACGTCAAATATCCAGCCACATGAAACTTTGAAGAATGCCACAAAAATAGTCCAAAAAAGTCCTAAAAATAGCCCCCGAATAGCGCCTGTTGCACCACTGCCACTGGAAAATCGTGCTGCTGTTATTTTGTGCCTTTTTGTGCACTGTTTGGTCTAGTTTTTTAATGATTTTTGGATAGTATTTTAATGTATGTTTACTGCTATTTTATGTATAAAAAATTTCTCAAAAATAATTCAAAAAATAACTCAAAAAATCAGCAAAACTATCACCGAACCACCTCTGGCAAAGTCGCCAGTTGTGAGCTCTTTTTAATGATTTTTCTCACTATTTTAGACTTATTTTTACTGCTGTTTTTAATACATAAATACTGCAAAAAAAAAATCACCAAAAAAAACTATTTAAAACCGATTAAAAACTTACTGCGATCCGTGGCCTGTAAAACCCCAAAACCACTGTCGGTGCCGCCGCCTGTTCTTCATGTTTTTGAATATTCAACTTGTTATTAAATAATCTAAACATATATTTAAAAACAACTAACTAGTTATTACATCGATCCTATATTCCGAAAACTCACATTTGATCTATCACGGTCAACTCCCGTGATTTAAAAAAAATTATCATCCACGCAGTCAATCAAATATGAAACAAATGACGATCATAAAATCAGAATTAGAGCACCTGTAAAATTAAGTTAGCATAGTTCTAAAACTACCCGACCCCCGATAACCGTAAACAAAAAACAAAACAGTTCTCATACCAATTGTTGGAGGTGAAACTGTCAAGATCAATATTTTTGTAAATGATTTTAGGTAAAAAATTTACTGGATGGACAAATGCCGAAACGAGCTCCAAATAAAACTTTTGATATGAAACGATCAAAAAATAAACCCGTGTAACCAAAGTTAATTTAGAAGAATAAGTTTTTACCGGTCAAATCTTTAGCTACGTTTTTTATTCTGAATTGAAGCTCCTGTTAGACCTTCTACTGTATTCTCTTATGCGATTCCCAAATTTAATGTGGACTATAATTCTCCGAGAACTCGTACCGGCAGAACCTGGATAGTTTTAGTCTTGAAAACAAGTTATGAAGCTAGTTTAGTATACCCGCATATTTATAGGGTTACAGTAGAGGACCTGTTGAGTAATTATGAGTAAGACTTCCAGTGGAACACAGACACCCATCAATAGTTTTTGCAATTAAGAAAACCTCATAACGGTATTTATAATTATGAAAATCATGCAATTGCTTCTGTAATTTTTATAAAATACTAAATTATAGTTCACACCATTAAAGAACTATAATTATACTTTGACCTATAATCTTAAGACCATCTTGCATTAAGCTCCTATTATTAAATACTTAATATTTCTCCCCACGTTAGATTGTCAATACCCGTCAATTAAATTTAATTACTAACAATTTGATTTAATTTGAATTTTTAAATTCCTTAAATTTTTTTACTTAACTTATTTGACCATCAGATAATTAAATCCACTAGCATGATTTAGCCCGATTAAAACTTATAAGCTTCCTTAATAGAGTATCGTCAATCCCGATCCTTCAGGACATGGATTCACTAATAGAAAACAATTGAAACATCACGATTTATACGTGTGATTATAAAGTCATGATCACGCTTTTCCAAGCGTAATTTATGAAAGTGTATTCTAAAATCGAGATTTTCGATCATGCTTTTTGCGCGTAATTATTTATACAAAAAACCGTGATTAAAAATAAAATTAGTGTGATTGTTAAAACTAAAACAACACAATCTTACATTATCGACCACGCTTTTTATGCGTGATAAAAATTAAAAAGTGTGATTAAACATAACACAAAGCGTGATTAAAAATAACCCAAAACGTGATTACAAATAAAATTAGTATGATTGTTAAATCGATTTCGCATTATCGACCATACTTTTTGTGCGTGATAAAAACTGAAAGTGTGATAAAAAAGTGTGAATAAAAATAACCACTGCGCACCAACACGCATATAATGTTATTTCGAGTCTTTTTTCACCTATGATAACCATGTCAACTAATACAATTCCTGACTCACCAATTCTAGCTAGCTTTAAATCTAAGTTTCTACATATTTAGCTCTATCATATCCACAAAGTATAAACGTAAAACATAAAAACTAACTATAAAAGAGTATTTCCAACAGAATGAACTTCATGTTCCAAATACAAGACAACAAAACAAATTAAAATGACTATAATAAAAGAATTCATTAAATTTTCAAAGAAATATATTCATATGACACTCAATAATCTTTTGATCAATTGTACCAAATTAAAAAAATACCTAATAATTTAAAATTTGTCACAATACAAAATTGAGAGAATTTTGCTAAAGAAAAGAGCAACAATTTCAATAAATTCATCACTTGAACCAGTGTTGAGAAGAACAATGCTAACCACACTCTGAAATCTGCAAGTCAGTCCAATTCACAAGATAGAATTAATAGGGAACAAAAGAAATAGTAAGTTGCTCAAAAATTGAAAAAATAAGCAATTATTGTAAAAATGAAGAGGATGGGTGACTGAAATTTAAAAAGCTACAATTTAAGACATAAAAAATGAAGAACATAGAAGCAGTACACAACTACATGTACTAACTATCATATAAAATGAAATTGATATACTCATAGTAAAAGCTCAACGATCCGAAGGCATACACCTGCTTCAATAACAGCTTGAATTTTATCATTTGTACCATCTGAAAGATATGAGAGGGTCCAGCATGAATCAGTCACAACTTCTTCATCACTCGAGTGAATAAGACGTTGAAGCGTTGGAAGCGCTAGCTTTGTCTGTCCAATTAACTAGAAGAAAAAAACCACAAGAAAAACATAGATCTATAGCTGTCACAAATCATCAGTGTGCAACTTAATGATATAAACACAATCATAAAAACTAGCAAAGTTTTTTAGAATCATTCATACTCCTTGTTATTGAACAGCCATATATAATTGTCATGAACAATAAGTGCGTTCTGTATATTAAAGTGCTGTTGTTTCTCAAACATAATTCCACAACCTTCAGAATTATAGAAAAATAAAATTAATAGTATGCAGTTCAATCTTTTCTAAATGAGGCATAAGTTGATATACATAACCAAACAAGCATAATGATTTCTCCCAAAGTAATTGAAGTTCCAATTTTCCTTCTGAAACCATAAAAGTTGCATCAAATTATATGTTTATATAAGTAAACTCAATCCCACATTACTAACAATCTCTTCTTTTGAACCAGACAATACCTTAAACATATTTTAATTGTCAAAATTAAAATTTTATAAATCTAATTTGACTTAAAATAATATGTTTGTATAAGTTAAATTATTTAACAAAAACCATGTATACTAGTTTCCAATAAAAAAGCTAATTTGAGAAATTCCTACACAATTTTTGTCCCACAAAATCCCATATGACCAACCACCACTATCACCACCTTTTCACACAATGTCATTGCCATGTCAAATCTAAAATACATGCATGTACCTCCATTGGACCATTTTCTTCACTCCATCATTTCTCTCTTACCCACGTGCTAACATAAAATTAGCAAATTCAGCCCTTTCTCTTCTCCATCGAGCAAAAGTCTGATAGAGAGAGAGAGAAGAAGAAAGAGGAGGAAGGAAGGAAGAAGAAAGAGGAGGAAGGAAGAAGAAGAAGAAAGAAGAAGGTTGGTGCATGAAAGCCAAGTCGTTCAACCTTCAATCCTAGAAATTTGACTCTTGAGGTAAGAAAAACTCTTTAAACCCTTCTTAGAATACTCATCTCTTATCCCTCTCCAATCATAATAATTATTTTCCCTAGCTAAAATATACTAAAAAACTATAATCCTTATTAACTACCATTTTTATTAATCTATGTCAACACTAGTACACATTTTTGCTGGATAAAGTATACAAAAAGATTTATCGAAACATAATTAGTGATATGATGATGTGACATATTTGTAGTGGTCAAACTAAAATAACTAGTCTAACGACTTGCCAAATTAATTTCGCTAGCCAAAATTATAAATTTCAAAATAACTAGTGGGATAGAGCACATGCGGAGTACTAAAAAACTGTATTAGTTAGCTACTTTAGCTAACAGGCTTCGTATGGAAAGCCTGTTGGAGATGCTAGTACTAGATCAACGAAGCCCACATCAAATGAGAATACTAGCTAAAAAAATGGATAGAGGGACGAATGTAACTGACAAAGACAATACTAGCTAAATTCAAATAAATGCATATAAGAGTAGTCAGTTAGGGTGTTTTTCCTTGCAGAGCATTGAACTGACAAAGTGATAAATAGAAAATACTAAAGTATATAGTAAAACTTAGACAATCATCCCCAACCTGTAATGGTGTCTTATTGTTTCCCCCCTCTCTATCACTATGAATTCCATGCAATTCTCTTTTACGAGAGATAGTTTTGTTCAAACACAACACAGACCTCTGCTTGAAACTAGGTCCTACAGAACAAGCACAATTGTGACATGTTCCTTTGCTAAACTGACTCAAAAACTACACCATCAAGATTGAAGAACCATTTGTTCAGTCAATAAAAAGAAACCAATGACATCAACTAACTGCACCACTTTTTCAGTCATTGTTAGAGTTTAGAACCATTACATGGCTAATTTACAGTCATGTAAATATTTTGTAAGCATAACATTTTTTAAAACTAATGGCATATGCAGAAAACAAATCAGAAGGATTACATAATTCATAAAACAAACTAATCTGAAACATTCAATAAAAAGAAAAAGGAAAACAACTCAAACAAGCTTCAAACTCAAGTAAGAATTTGCAACAACCAACCCAGAATCTGAGGTAAAAATTCTCCCCAGGCAAATGAACAACCACCATCATCACCACCACCCTCCCTCTCTTCCTCCTCCGTCATAAATGAGCATAAGAACTAAAAACAGAGAAAGAAAAATCATCAAAATCATCAAAACAGGGGCTCGAGATGGGTTTCACTGACTCAGCCTATTTCAATTCAAAATCATCAAAATAGAGAAAGAAAAATCAGATAACAGAAACTGAAAAACAGGATTGAAGAGAAATCGGAGAAATTGCATACCATTTTTGTAGAGATCGATAATGATCGCTCGATCGTCCGGTACTGCGCAGTTCTCACAACTAGCGGAGATGACGAACGTTGAACGGCGAACGGCACTGTCTGTTCTCGCTTCTGGTGATGGGAATCGAAAAGCCCGGTGAATAGCGAACGGCCGGCGTGATTGAGGGCGAGGGAACGGCCGGCGCGAGCCGCGCTGGGAAGAGAGGGAAATAAAGGGCTAGGGAAGCGAAGAGGCCTGAGACCATCGGGGAGAGAGAGGGAAGTGAGATTAAATTTTGGTTTTAGTTAATTTTTTCACTTATGAATAAAAAGTGAGATTAGAAAAATTATTTATTATCACATTTTTTAAATAAATGAGATAAATATATATATATATATATAATCTTATTTTATTTGATAAAGTGAGATTATAAATTTTATTTGTATTTTTTATCACACTTGTATAAAAAGTGAAATTTTTTAAATTTTTTAAGTGTGATCTTTTAACATTAATGTAATAGCGATTTCGTCAATAATTAATATTCACCATATAAATAATACCGCTATTCAACTCACCGGTAATATAAATCTATATAAGATCGCACCCTTTAATGAATCAAAATAACGAATATTAAATATACGCAAATCAATAATTATTTCAAAATTAAGAGGATAAGCACTATTTATAATAAGTTTGGGTTGTGAATTAATTTATATAATCAGTATAATATTAATTACTCTAAATATCCCGTTTAATACACATAATATGTACTGGCACAGAGAGTCGAAACAATAGACGACGCTATTATTTATTTTCTATAATTAAAATAAGTCTACTAAAATTCTGTGCCACAATTGTACTGATGATATGTCTATTTCTATCTAAATTGTGAACATAAAACTTATAATCTACAAGAACTTAAAATCTGATCTTTTATGTGTGAGTCGTATTCAACACACCAGATTAACTACTGTATAAAATATTGGACATTCATGTATAACATTTTAAAAAATAATACACATATATTGCTTACAAAAATTCTCATAAAATAAAAAAATAATTTTATTAAAATTAAATTAAATACTAAAAATATAATTTTTAGTATACTAACCCTAACATATTCTTAACATTATTTAAAAGGTACACTAAGGGCGGATCTACCAGTCTTCTTATGTTACATATAGCTTTTTAGAGCATTCCTACTAGGATCAATAAATCTTCCTAAGGTTATATTATTTTCTTTTCGTGATTACTTTTATTTATATAGCTAGCACCCCTTTTAGGTTAGTTCCTCTATTTTGTTCTTTTGTCGAGAATGAGTTATCCCATGATGAGACCCCGACCGATGGATTCTCTCACTTTTCCACCCTTTTCAGTTCATAGATCTGAGGCTATAGCTCCACAGAAGGAATAACCTTTACGTATTTAGACTCGATCTCCTAGAGGGAGGCTCAAATGGGTAGAAGAGGTAGATTTAGCATCACCGATGGAAGATCCGAAATTAAAAATGGCTGATATGATGAGGGCCATCTTGATTTTACAATAAACAATAGAAGGGGTAAGTACAACAGTTTACATCCAGACTAGGATTTAAACCCAGTGTCAGGCACAGATTCAGGCTTTATAGACCTAGACTTAGACCCAAATGCAGTTCCACAAGAAGATCATCAAGTTGAAGGAGTGTGAGATAACATCTGCGATGAAAATTTGATACTCAAAGAGGTCCAACCAACTGTAGTACCTCTGTTAGTGGCTCAACCAGTTTTCCCGAAGGATATAGCCATACAAGTAAAAGAGTCGATCTTGTTTGATAAAATTAACAAATTGAAAAAAGTTCTAAGGAAGGCTCAAGGAGTGGAGTATTATGTGTTAGATGTGGAATGACTTTGCTTGTTCCTTGGTGCAAAACTCCTGGAAAAGTTTAAGATGCCCAACATGGAGAAATTTGATGAAATCGGAGATTCGATTATCCATTTGAGAATGTATGTGAGTATGTTATCACCCATGGGGATTACTAACCACCTAAAAGCCCAACTCTTTCATCGTTCGTTGTTGGGCTATTCAAAAATGGTATTTGTCGTTAGATGTGCGAAGACAAGAGCATGGTAAGATATTGCTACAACTTTTGTAAATCAGTACAATTATAATATTTAGTTCGACGTTACGACTCGAGACCACCATGTGTATTTCATCATGTGTATTTCATCCCTAGCATAGGGAGGTTGGTGAGGAGTAAGTCCTTAACCAGGATTATGAGTTCTTTCATCTTTCTGTTGATTCTTCTACTATTAAATCTCTCAACTATGCTCAAGGTTTTATTAAAAGCCTCACTAATGCACCATGGCTTGATGAATTGGACTATTAGTAGTTTTAGTTGTTCTCAAATCCTTATCCTTTCTCTCATTAGGACCATATATGTTGACTAGAGTACATTGGAAGAAGTTTTCTATCTCACCACAAAAGAGAATAATGTTTTTGTGTATGACTTTATCCTTAATGGTGAAAGTAACTTTATTCCATACACAAATAATCCCCCTGAAAATCCTTTTTCTTTAGATACTTTCCACTCATGATTGTTATTATTCCCCCCATAAGGACCTGACTTTGGCTTAATCTACGTCTTTTCATTTGGTTTTTTACAGAAGTATTATTTGGCTTTGAATACTCTTCCTTGTCTTTCTCACCATTCTCCTTTTTCTAGTCTCCCTAGGCCTTTCACATTGCATGAGAGGATCTTCATGTTCTAGCTTGGCCTATGTTGCTTCCTTCTATTGTCTCTTCTTATTTCTTAGATATTTGAAATAGTCTATCGTCTTCCTCTTCTAATCCCACAACACCTTGTGTTTTATATTATTCGTTTTATCTGAAATCTAGCCCCATAAGCTTTCTAGTCTTAATAACTTTTTCTATTTTTCCTTTGATTATGTGATTTCAAATTCAGATGTCTTGGGTTGATAAGGATGCTAGGTCTATGCCATACTTAGATTGTTGTGTCCCATTCCTAGCTCTTTTTTTTATCAGCAAATACTCACACACCCACAACTCCTACACCATGTACTTAGCAAGATTTGAACTCCCAACGTCCCATTTGGGAGGCTAACACCCATACCATTGGGCTAAAGGCCACTTAGTCCGTTCTTAACTCTTAATTTTGATTTTTCTCCTTTCTTTAGAGTGGATGGAAATCCTATTTCACCTAAAGTCCTTTTTTCTCTTCCTTTAAAGGCTTATCATATTTCTGCCCCTTCCTTTCTATTGATGAAGTTGTCATTGTCTGTTGCATCTGGAGCACCTCTTGGTCCTTTTAGCATAGTTGTTTTGTCATCGATATGTCACTTTCATGGGTACCATTCGGGACCAAAGTCCCATGTATGTGGTTTGATTTTTATTCCATATCTATACCACTATCCTAAGCCTCTCATACCCCTATGCGTGTTGTTTCTTTTTTCTTTGATTCCAGCGTATTAACCCTATTCTCCTCTCTATTTGGGTTCTGTGTCTGTGGCGTTTGGGATTTAGGGATCAAAAATAAAGTGAGAAAATTCAAAGATGTTTTGAAAAATAGTTTAACACCTTGAAAATCAACTTTTGAAAACTCATTTTTATTGAAAATAGAGTCGCCACTTATTTTTGAGAAAAACTAAGAAAAATCAAAATAGCCACTGATCTTTAAAACGTAAACTAGAGAAAAACAGGGTTCGGGGGCTAAGGTACAAATCAAAAAAGATATTAAGTTCCTCGTTCGCCCAACCGTAAGGTTGGCCTCTACTAATCATCATTGATTCTTTAATAGAATCTCTCAAATACATGCAAATAAAGAAAATAGAGGCAAAAGGAGAACATTTAAAATCAAGTATAGAAAATACATAAAATATATACATAACACTCAAAAATAAATAAGTGTTAAAAGAAAAAATTCTAAGTCCTATGGCATGCAATTTCTATCTAAAGGATTCATAAAACACATACCCACATGCAATATTCACAAAAATAAATTAAACTAAAATGGTTTGCATAAAAGAATAAAAAATATGATTGAAGATGCTAAAATTACCTAAACATGATTTGCTAACAATAAATACATTAAACCAAGTAAGATTTTAAGAAAAGTAACTAAAATATGCACATTGTCAAAACAAGCTAAATTAACATTAATATGAAGAAAAGGTAATAAAAAAATGCATGCAAATTCTATACTTAAAAGAAAATTTATTAACAAAGAAAATGACAAAAGAGAGTATAAGAATTCAAAGAAAAAGAAAATGAAAAAGAAGTTTGTAAAAGAAAAAGATGCTTAAGTGAAAATGTTGAAAAATATTTATTTAAACTATTAAAAAGAAACTTAACTATTCATATTTTATATCCTAAAAAAAGAAAAATAAGAGGAAAAAAAGAAATTAAAGCTATAGAACATTTTTATGAAAATAAAGCTATTGACAAAATATTTAGAAAAATTACACTTATTGTTAAAAGAAAAAGAAAGAAAATGTAAAATAAAAGTTAACAAAAGAAGATTAAATTAATTCTAGTTAAGGAATATTTAAACTAATATTAAAGGGAGTAAAGAAAATGTAGTATTGGCATTTAAAAAAAATAAAATAGATAATAAAAGAAGATAAAAGGAAGAGAAAATAAAAATTAAAAAATTACACTAAAACTACAAGAAAGAATGAAAAAAAGATTACTAATGCATTGAAAGAAAATTACATCAAGTTAAAAGAAAATGAACATTTAACTAATAAAGGAAATAAAATGAACCAACAAACTAATTATTACATGAAAATAAAGTGGAATGCTAGGAAATAAAGTAAAAACTAGAGATTAAAATGAAGCATTAAATAAATGGAATGAGATGAAATGTTAGTAAAAAAAGATTATACTAGTTAAAAGAAAAGAAAAATAAATAATATTTGAGCATTAATTTAATATAAAAAGAAAGAGAAAGAGAATAAAAATTCTAGAATTTAAATGGACGTAATATTGATAATTACAACTATTTTTATGTAAGTGCTTTGTATTATAATAATAATGACATTATTTAGTCGTATTGTTAATTGATGTTAACACTAATTAATGAATTAATTAAAAAATAATAATGTGCTTAGTATGAAAGTGTAAACTAAGAAATTAGAGCAACTAAATTAAATGAAATTAAGGCAACTAAAATAAATGAAGTAATATAAATTATGACAAGATTATGTAAAAAAATACACGAATTGAAATTGAATGTAACCCGATCGCCCAAAAAGAGAGAAAATAGGGCTAGAAGGACCGGGGATCGAAACAGAATACCTGAATTGTGGAATCCTCAAGTCGGTAGAATGAGCTCCATTTGTTCAATCCTCGAGTGGTAATCCAAGCAATGTAGGCTTCAAGGTAGGTATTGGAGATTCGGGATTCGGTATCTCGGTAGGGCTTCGGCGTCGGGGCTCGAAATCGCTCGGTATATCGATAGAGTCTCTCTCACTCAAAAATTCGTACTGAAAATGTACACTGAGGTACGATATTTATAGAATTCTTCAACCAATGAGGTGTTGCCACATTTTGGGACACGTCAGGCCATTTGGAGTTGGCGGTCGCCACTATGCAAGTTGGCGGTCGCCACTATGCAAGTTGGCGGTCGCCAAGTTTTTGGAAGTTTTCACAAAGTTCTATGGCGGTCGCCACAATGGGAGTTGATGGTCGCCATGATGGAAGGTGGTGGTCGCCACTTTGGGCTAGCGTTTCTACAAAGTTCTATGGCGGGCGCCACAATACAAGTTGGCGATTGCCTTACTTAGGTAGCAAGTTTCGATGGTTTGATAAAATTTCATTGGTTTGAAGGTTCCGGGTTCAAATATCAAGCTTGGATCACTTCCCAATGATCGAACTGGGGCCCTATTCCACCTATTTTCATCATTGAATTCGCCTAAGATTAGGCGGGATCAAATTGTGGTGTCTATAGTTGCCCCTCTTTGATATAACTTGCATAGCAACGCGTGAAGCAGGTTATATCAAAGACCCAGAGACAACAACTATTTGACTGAGCCGTCAATCATAGGGCACAAACACACAAGCATGCGAATGATGTTTGTCGTACTCGAATTTTTATCGACCTGCCTACGGACCCCCTCTCGCTACGGATCATACCAGAACGTAGTTCACGGGGCAAAATGCAAAGATAAAATGATAAGAATCATGATGCGGATGCTATCATGAATAAATACTAACATGATGCAAACATTTAATGCAATAAAGTTCTGATGTCATAACACAGATCGAGAAAAAGATCATTCAGTTTTAGATCGTGAAAGGACCAATGAGTCAGTTTTAGGTCATGAGGAGAACCGACGAGTCAGTTTATGGTCGTGAGAAGGACCGACGAATCAGTTTAGGATCGTGAGGAGGACCGACGAGTTAGTTTAGGGTCGTGAGGAGGACCGACGAGTTAGTTTATGATCGTGAGGAGTACTAAAAAGTCAAATTTAGGTCATGAGGAGGACCGACGAATCAATTTAGGGTCTTGAGGAGGATCAATAAGTTAGTTTAGGGTCGTGAGGAGGACCGATGAGTCAGTTTATGGTCGTGAGAATGACCGGTGAGTCAGTTTAGAGTCCTGAGGAGGACCGACGAGTCAGTTTAGGGTCAAAAAGAGGACTGACGAGTCAGTTTATGGTTGTAAGAAGGATCGACGAGTCAGTTTAGGGTCAAGAAGAGGACCAACAAGTCAGTTTAGGGTCAAGAGGAGGACCGACGAGTCAGTTTATGATCATGAGGAGGACCGACAAGTCAATTTAGGGTCTGAGGAGGACTGACGAGTCAGTTTATGGTCATGAGGAGGACCGATGAGTCAGTTCATGGTCCTGAGGAGGATCGACAAGTCAGTTTAGGGTCGTGAGGAGGACCGACGAGTCAGTTTAGGATCATGAGGAGGAACGGGGTGTTAGTTTGGAGTCCTGAGGAGGACCGACGAGTCAGTTTAGGGTCCTGAGGAGGATCGATGAGTCAGTTTAGAGTCACGAGGAGGACCGACGAGTTAGTTTATGGCTGTGAGGAGGACCGACGAGTTAGTTTATGGTCCTGAGGAGTACCGGCGAGTTAGTTTAGGGTCGTGAGGAGGACCGACGAGTCAGTTTATAGTCGTGAGGAGGACCGACATGTCATTTTATGGTCGCGAGGAGGACCGGCGAGTCAATTTATGGTCGTGAGGAGGACCGACGAGTCAGTTTATGGTCCTGAGAAGGACCGACGAGTTAGTTTATGATTGTGAGAAAGACCGACGAGTTAGTTTAGGGTCATGAGGAGGACCGACAAATCAGTTTGTGGTTATGAGGAGCACCGATAAGCTAGTTTAGGGTCATGAGAAAGATCGACGAGTCAGTTTATGATCGTGAGGAGGACTGACGAGTCAGTTTAGGGTCATGAGGAAGATGACGAGTCAGTTTATGGTCGTGAGGAGGACCGACGAGTTAGTTTAAGCCTGTATCTAAGAATGCGGGACTTAGAATTAGGTTTATCGAAAGTGAGACTGAAATGATCAGAAGCCAAGTTACAGCTGAAAACTTTTATTTATTGGGAAGAAAGATTGCGAATTAAAAGGTCGAGATAAGATCTAAATATTCGAAATAATTGAAAGCCGAGTTGCGGCTTAAAGCTAAATTTATCTGAAGCGAGATAAAAAAAATAATTAAAAACCAAGCTACGGCTTAAAATTAAATTTATCCGGAAGGAGAGAGAAAACACCTTAAAAGAAAAGGGTTTTAAAAAAAAATATAACTCGTACAAGATTTTTTTTTTTTTAGGAAATTTTTGAGATTTATAAAATTATTTTACGAAAAGTTTATTAGAAACAAACACACTCATAAAAATAAATATTTTTAAATCAAAATATTCAAAACTTTATTTTTTTAAATTTTTTTATTATATATTTATTTTATATATATATATATACATATATATATATATATGTATATATTTTGAAGAGGTCATTTTCAATATTTTATTTTATTTATTTTATTTATTTTTGAAAATTTTTTTTGTTAAAAAGAAGATAAGTGAAAATAAACAAAAGATAAACAAAACACATATTAAAAAGGCCCCCTAAACAGCCCCTTCTATGACTTTACTGCTGGCAGTCTGGGGAAGAGGAACTGTTTTCCCTCTGATATGGCGGTCGCCATACTCAAAACCCTTGAAAGTGGCGGTCGCCGGATAAGATCCCCTCTAACCTGGCGGTCGCCACAAAACCCTTGACATACCTGGCGGTCGCCAATATTGAAGATGGCGACCGCCAACTCTTGGCGCGCATAAGGCTCCTTGAGACGCGCGGGTGTGGCTCATTCTTCACATCTCATTCTCTCTCACGCTCCCAGATTCTCTCTTGTCTTCTCTCAGCCTTCCCCTTACTTTCTCACTTTCCTTAGACTTTTCTTTTCCTTGTGAGAACCTTACTTTGTCACACGTTGTTCACCTTTCTGTTTGTGATCCATTTTCTCTTTATGACGTGTCAGGGTGAGGGAGACGATGACCTTGGGGTACGACGGGGTCTCGTTGCTACTGGGAGCTCTTCCCTGGGTACTCTCGAGGGTACGTCCATCAACCTTCCTACTGGTGGGGTTACTTCCACGTAGCCAGCCGCTGCGATGGATGCCCTTGTTCTTAAGGCGGAGCGTGCCTCCTGCCGGGTTGCTGAGGAGGAGGCGCGAGCAGCTGTTAAGGCTCAGGCGGCTGCTGATGCTGCTGCAGAGGCCGCGATGGCTGACTTTTTGGCCCCTGATGTTGGAGACGGTCATCCGGCACATTTTGACCCGCACACGTATGACCCATTACCTCATCGCGTAGCTCCACGTGGCTTGAGATGCTATGAGCCTCCCGAGGATGCTGTTGTTGCCGACTTTCTTCTGCGGGAGCCTGACCATCATATATCTCGTCGACGCCCATCGGTAAGTACCCCATCCTTACCCATTTTAATATCAGAGCGTGGAATATCAAACGTAGACGCATGTGTAGGATCCCCCATATGATGATATGATAAATGATGATGATTGCTGATGATGATTTATTTGTGATGTGTGAATGTTGACTGATGAATGATGATTGGGATTTGAGCTTAACTTAGGTACCTATGCAATGGAGATCAAAGCAGTAGGAACAATTAGGATCTTTTAAACAACTAACAAAAATGGGCGATTTATTTTTAGCGAAAAATCTTTTTAAAAAAATTTTATTGTTTATTTCGAAAAAAAAACACAAACCTAGAGGGGAAAGCTTTGTTTTGATTTTCGATTTTTTTGATTTTTGATTTTTGATTTTTGATTTTTGATTTTGTAACGAATCTTAGCAAATTAGGGTAAAAACTTTGAAGAATTTTCGAAAATCTTTAGGAAAGTTTTGTGAAAATTTCCATAATTTCCATGAAAACTTTTAAAAAAATATTTTTGAAAAAATTCTAGAAATGTTTAAAAAATTTCAGAAAATTTTGAGGAAAAATTTTAAGAAAAATCTAGAAAATTTTGAGAAAGATTTTTGAGAAAATTTTGAAAAAATATTAGAAAATACTAGAAAATTTTAGGAAAATTTTGGAAAAATGTTAGAAATTTTTTTAGAAAATCTTTAAAAAAATTTAGAAAATTTTAGGAAAATTTGTAGAAAATTTTGAAAAAATCTTAGGAAAATTTTCAAAATTTTTTTAGCAAATCTTAAAAAAAATTAGAAAATTTTAGGAAAATTTTTAGAAAATTTTGGAAAAATCTTAGAAAATTTTTTAGCAAATCTTTAAAAAAATTAGAAGATTTTTAGAAAATTTTGAAAAAACTTAGAAAAATTTTTAGAAAATTTTAGGAAAATTTTAGAAAATTTTGGAAAAAACTTAGAAAAATATAGAAAATTTTAGAAAAATTTTGGGAAAAACTCTTAGAAAATTTTTGAGAAACTTTTAGGAACATTTTAGAAAACTCTAGAAATTTTTAGAAAATCTTGTATATTTGAGAAAAATTTTAGAAAATTATGGAAAATTTTAAGAATGGCCTAGAAATTTGCGAAAAATTTTAAAAAAATTCCAGAAACCTTAGAAAGATTTTTTATTTTTTTAAAATTTTTTTATTTGGTAAAAAGCCTATGGAAGAATGATAGAAATTCAACTAGTGCACCAGGACTTAAGATCACTAGAAATCACAGATTTAGGGTTAGGGTGCCTAGTTTCTTGAAAGAAATCGAAGGGTCGTCACTTGCACACGAACCTAGGGTTAAGGCGCCTAATTTTCTAGGGTTTTGCTTTCAGATATTTCCTACACTTTGCTTACTTGACTTGTTCTTCATATGTTCTCTATATGTTCTTCTTTTACAGGCTGGTAATTATGTCTGGGGCTTCAGGGGTTCTGCCTCCTGGGAGGTGTTGGAGTGGTATGACGCCCTCCCTGCTCCCAGCCGGGCTTACATTGATGCCTCTAGTTTTGCTCGTTTCATACCCCTGCTGGGTAGGACGAGCAATGACCGGGTATGGCTGACAGCCCTGGCCGAGCGGTGGTGCGATATCACCAACACCTTCCACTTCACCACTTTTGAGGCTACTATGACGCCTCTAGATTTTGCCCTCATCACCGGCATCTGAGTTGGAGGAGCTTCCATCCCCTTCGATCCCACCATTGCACAGTCCGTCGACGCATTGCTATATTTCCTCTGGGTTGTTCTTGTTCAGATGGATCGCGACAGAGTCAGATACACCTGGTTCTTTGAGCGGTTCAGACATTTTCAGTGCACCGAGCCTTGCCATTATGAGTGGGTCACCCGAGGTTTTTTGATGTACATGTTCAGTAGCTCCTTATTTTCGAACAAGGAGAACACCGTTCATTTGCATTACTTGGGTGGCCTAGCTCGTCTTGATCAGGTAGCTTCATATGATTAGGGCGACGCTGCTCTGGCTACGCTCTACAGTTTCATGAGGACACTGACCCGGTTCCCTCAGGAGCTCAGCATTGGGGCATACTGGAGGGTCTGGGAGGTATGACTTAGTTTTTGCAATTTTTTGTCCATTTCTATTATCTGTTATTTTTGCTTGCTGACATCTTCTTCCTTGCAGTTATGGACCTATGAGTTCCTCGGGCTTCACGTCCCGGTGAACTATGCGGCAGACCTTCTGGTTATTCCCCGTGCAGCCCGGTGGTCTCGTGGGCTGAAGGGGAAGAAAGCCGGAGGGAAGGATCTCGATCGGTTCTGGGTGTCTTTGGACCGGCTGACCCCCGACCAGGTATTACCACTTACAGTTCATTACCCTCTACACCATACTTGTTCACGGCACTGTACCATACTGATTACTACATTTCATTTACTGATGCTGCACTGTATATCACTATACTTTGTAGGTTCACTGGGGTGTCTGGCAGGGAGTTGAGGACCGGGTCGGCGTAGATCTGATGCGCAGCCGTGATATCACAGCGAGGCGTATCCTATTTGAGGGCCCATTTGCGCAGGAGTACTACCTGGGAGAGCTAGTGGTTCACCAGTCGCTCGACCTAGATGACTTTCGGACCCCAGTGGTTCCTCCAGCTTGTATGCGCCAGACCGAGGATTTAGGCCGGGTCGACCTTCTGTTGGAGGCCGTGGGGACCCCGCTGTGGAGCTGCTTGTAGCGGAGGGAGATTATACAGCCTGGGCCCGGGCTCATCTGATGGGGCCACTAGGACCTGGCCCGGTTGTCCCAGGAGGTCGGAGACGAGGATTAGTACTAGAGGCTGCGGGCGTTGATGCTGGCGCTACTGATGCTGGGGCTGCGACTGCTGCTGGAGCGGCTGCCGGAGCTGTTGGTGGGAGGGGCCCAGAGCTGCCATGGGACGTCCAGACTGTGGTTTATGGCTTCCCCTTCTCTCTGCCAGTTCCTGTTCCGCTAGAATCAGAGTGCATGGCTGACATCGGCCATGTTTGTCTTCTACCTTTCCCTCAGTTACTTATTTTATCTGTCTAGTCTTTTTTGAACTGCATTCTTCTACAGGTCGATCAGGTTTGGTTAGACCGGGCGATGCTGATGATTACCAGCTTGAGGGTACTGGTCCGGCAAATGGATGCCTCGATGCGGGCAGCTGGCGTCGCTTTCATACCAGTAGCCGCTATGAGTAGTCTGTGCGTTCTTTTTCAACGTTTTTGTATTTTCTTGTCTTTGTTCTTCTTTGAGTCTTGTTTTTCTTTTGACAGCCTCTAGCTCCAGCCGCCGATATGATGCCACCACCTGCTCCAGCTCCGACCCCGGCCCCAACCCCGGTTAGAGGTCGTGGTTCCCGAGCGTTCTCTCGGGCTCGTTCCAGGGGGTATGCTTCATCTTCTCAGAGTCGATCCAGAGTCGTATCTTCCTCCAGCAACGACGATGGTGACGACTTCGACAGACTCTTCGAGGATGACAGCTCGGAGGAGGCTAACCCTTCCCGGCGAGTTCGTCCCAGGCATTAGTGAGAGAGAGAGAGCTTTCCCCTTCCCCATCTTCTATTTATTTTTTTGATACATTTATTTTGATGGGCCTGCGTGCCCCTAGTTTGATACATCCACGGGCCTGCATG